>AYEL01082950.1:0-87673 GCA_000484575.1 Olivierus martensii | reverse complement strand
GGATAAATGATAGAATTAAGCGAGCTGTCATGTCCCATGATCCAAAAACATTTGACGAAGCATTATTAGTAGCCACACGCGAGGAATTAATTGATCAAGTAGTAGCGAAACCCCGACCATACGTCGGAAGGATAACAGGATCCGACGAGGCGGGTGCCGAAGAAGCTGGGCTCGGAATAGCTGGCCCATCCGTCGACAAAACAGGAGAGCTAGAGGCGGCTATTAAGCAGATTAGTGACAGACTGAACAAGTTAGAACCAAAGCCAAACACAGCAGCGCACACACACCAAAGGAC
This sequence comes from Olivierus martensii, assembly GCA_000484575.1. Lineage (NCBI taxonomy): Eukaryota > Metazoa > Arthropoda > Arachnida > Scorpiones > Buthidae > Olivierus > Olivierus martensii. The sequence goes on along the minus strand of AYEL01082950.1, from coordinate 87,378 downwards.
AATAACGACTGAACAAGGTTTAAGTCAACCAAGAATGCGAGGGACACCGCATTCTCAGTCATATCGGCCACAACAAAGTTATGAACAGAGCCGGATCCACTCACCTAATGTTTATGAACCACCGCGATATAATTGGTATTCACAACCGCACTTTAATGCATATCAGAGTTCTCAGGGAAGGTTTAGGCCACGATTTTCGGCACCGCAGAATTCCAGCGGGCCCCGAGGAGGTATGGGATATCGGAATCCACCTCCACCACCACCGCGCTCGTCGGTAATGCGAACACAATTTGCCTCACGGCAAAATTTTCAGAATAGAACACAACAACAGAATCGCAACCAATCGAATTCTTGACTAAAGCGAGAAAAATCCGCGCTTAATCAGTTCGTTAAAATAGATAGGAAACAGTCACGAACTTCCCACGTGATTATATCAATTAAAGAAAAACATAAGAACGTCGGCAAGGAGCAATTAGAGCGAAATGCCGGTCGTTCAAAAAGAACGAATAGAATTAAAATAGCTAGAGATGTAGAGCCGAGTCTAAAATGTCTAGTTAACGGCAAACGAGCGGCATTAACAATAGATACCGGTGCTAAGGTCACTTTATTATCGAGAACGTGTGTAGAGACACTCTGTAAACTTGTATCTATATCACCTTTTTCGGAATCTGAACTACAGAGTGTCACTGGACATGTTATAAGAACTTACGGGAAATACGAATTCGCTTTTCAAATCGGTCCATTATGATTCAAACATGTCTGTAGTGTTGTCGATTTGCAGATTACAGCTCCTAATGAGGAAATATTAGGACGAGACATAATTAGAAAACACCAACTCGTAATTTCCTTGTATAATTCGAGAATTATTTTATCTAATGGCATGCAATTAAATTTTTGTGGCAAAATATATAAACAGGCAGCTGTAAAAGGGTCTACGCCGCAGAGCACCAATGCAAGTACTAAAAACACATGTAGAAATAACCAAGGCGTAGTTCAGACAAATCTACAGGCCCAAAGCCGCAAACACGGCGGGAAAACTGTTTATTTGTTAGAAGATAGAACCGTTCTGCCAATGTCAGAGATAGTAACACTGGCTGAAGTCGCAGGTGTTCAACAGAAAAATCGATTAGGAGTTATAGAATCAAAAACATTAAGCGAACCGGGATTAATGACTATGGATATTTTAGTTAAAACAAAGAATAAAGGTAAAGTGCCTGTACGAATAATGAATGTAACGACTATCGTTCTAAAACTTCGCAAACAAGAAGTAGTAGGTAAATTTATGCAGGCAATAGAAGACACCGAGGAACAAACTGTTAATGATAGGCCACAGACATGTTAGACAATGGTAAAACACATATAATAAAGTAAATAATATAGTGTATCTCTCTCATCTAACCCGTTAGGGGGACTGGGATGGCGATAACGAATTAATCTATTTTACATAGTCTTCTTATATGGGAAATGCCTGCAATTCGACAGTTCGATAATGAATTAATCTATTTTACATAGTCTTATATGGGAAATATTGACTCGCAATTCGACATTACTTCGGCGACGGATTAGTGTCGAATTGAAAGGCACCATTGTACTATCGAGAACAATGCAAATTATATTCGGGAGTTGGCATTCAACAGATTGGTTGAAGACGTTGATTAGGTGCGTTATCACTATACTAACATTGGTAGGTAACTGGGCAGATAAAGTGTGAGATTATTTTCAACCAATCAATTGATTAAAAGTTTTAAAATGGCCTCAAACTTTTCGTACATTATCAAACATCAGAATTTTTTTTTTTTCATTTGAACTGATTACAATCACATCTATTCATCCAGAGATTATGCATTTTTTGGTATAATATAAAAAATATAAACGATAATTCCAATCGGATGATATATTAATATTTTCAATATTATATAGATTATAAAAAATATTTATGAAAATATAAATACCGTTAATTTTTTATTTATTTATTTTATCTTTAACAGTTTCTTAAAAGCCGGATTCAAAGCACTGTAAACATTATTATTATTCGACTCAGGCAATTTTCAAGATTAATATAGAAAAATATTAATAATAATAATAATAATGTGCCGTACGCATAAAATTATTAATTATAACGCAGTATATTATTCGACTCAGGCAATTTTCAAGATTAATATAGAAAAATATTAATAATAATAATAATGTGCCGTACGTATAAAATTATTAATTATAACGCAGTAAGTTTAATAATTAGATTTTTGCAACATTTTAATAACTTTTATGAATGTAAATAAGGCAATTAAAACGAATATTAAATTGCAAAAATAATTTGACAGATATGCTATAGTAACTAAAATAATACGAAATAAAATCCAAACAAAAATTAAATTTCATATATAACTGATTATTTTAAAGTCCTGAAACTGCATAAAATTCCATTCTATTATTACGCATTTAATAATTTTTACTTCATTCTGATCCAAAATTAATAGAAAAAAAATCTTTTCGAATTTATAATATGGATTATTTTTATCGAAATATTTTATCCGGATTTGATTGGTTATATATAATTATTATTTCAACTTCAACGAACCGAGTTAATCTGAATATAAAATGCTTTAGAATTAATTGCATTAGCATAATTTCGTCAGATCGATACTTAATGTAAGCTTGATATGCGTACACGCAAAATAAACGAATTTAACAAGTGGAATATGTATAAGGTACACCATTAAAATCGAATTACATAATTACAGAAAATCAAACTGAACAAGTTTACTATATTTGGAGAAACTGCTAATTTAGAACAACCGATGTTCAAGAATTAAAATCATAATGTTTTAAACATTTTACTAATATGATTTAGTTTTATTGTTGCGTTAATAATATAAACTACTGTCAATATTTTTCTGCAAGTCAATCTGTTGCTTTGTTTTCGTCGATAATAATAATAATAATAATAATAATAATAATAATAATAATAAAAGTATTACGCACAGTAAAAATGTAAAATTTATCGTGATCCTATTCTTGAAAAACAAGATTATGATTAATAATATTGTTACATATCACGAAAATTTTAACTATTACATAATTAATTGTGTACATTATTTATTTCATCATTTACCTAAGTTGTTTAGTTTAAAAATTTAAAACTGTTTGTTTGATGTTATTTTAAACGATTGATAAATAATAATTATTCTTGGGTTGAATGTTTCATTCTATTTAAAAATTTCCTATAAAATAATCTAATTATATGTTTTCTAAAAACTGATTTCATTTTTAAGAGGCTATACATTACAATTTTTGCTTAACCAACTTAAATTACCACATGATCTGTAATTAGGAGAATATCTAATATTTCATTTATCAACCTTATTTTATACAAAAAAAAAAAAAAAACGAAATTTAATGAAATTTCATTATATTTGATGAATAAAATGATTTTTCCTCCAGAAATTACAAGTTTCCACATAGATAGGAATTTTTTCCCGTCGGTGAAAATGGCGATAGAGTTAAATGACACAACTTCATTTGACAGTTGAAGGAAAAAAAAAAAAAAAATTCCCAATCAGAACCAACTTCGATTCTATCATTTCAGTCTTACGATCATCTGTTATCTTCTCACAATTCTGTCATCCATTTCACGTTATCAGAAAAGAAAATCGCGATCGTCTAGAAGAAACTTTTCATCATAATTTGAAAAGAAAATCTATTGTAATCTCCAAAACGAAGCGGTTTCCAAACGATAGCCCGAGGCACCTCTGTCGAACACCTGATTGCGATGCCTTCCCCTCTATCCCCAATATAGTCTGAACTGCGATTTACCGACAAATTATCATACCGTTCTCGTCAGCAACGCATCTAAATAGGTGAAGCGAGTTTCCGTTCTTTGCTCCCCAAAAAATAAAAAAAAAATTTCCTTCCGTTTAGCGTAGAGGCTATAAGTAAAGCCCGTTAGCCTTACAATATTCTCGTGTGTTTTACAACAAGAGCGGCTGTTTACTCGTCCACTCTTCTCCCCAACTTTAATGCTATTCAAATTTCGATGAGATCAGAATCACTACGTTTCGACATGCCTAACGACCGAAAGAGGCCGAAGAGATGCCAAGACGATCAACTTTATCCACGTATCCATTTTAACGTCTAGAAAAACGGAAGTTTTCCAAACTTCCGTTGAACTTATTCTAGCAAATTGTTATGGCATTTTATTTGTTGGATAAACAATTCTATCGATTGTTTTATTTTCTTGTTTAGATTGAATTCAGAATCGAATTATATTACTCGGTTTATGAATTTATTGGTTTCGATTAGTTACCGGTTTCCCTTTCCCGTTTGTGAGGAAGAACGAGCAGAGAAGGAAATGGAAAGAGATATCTGATCGGACATGTCGTATTCATACCCGGAACATGTCCCCGCGAGATAAGCAAACGGTATTGGATGTAGAACACGAGGGAAAGTAGATAGGAAGCCGATGACGGAGCGACCAGAGAAAATAGTTTGGACATAGTGACTGACTCTCTACCGCACGCTGCGTATTGTCATAGTTGTCACCACCTTTCCCAAATGCAAATATTACTCTTGGGAGATTGTCTGAAATTGGTTGTAAACAAAATCCAGACATCTCTTTCTACCCATTCACGGTAACGTATACAGCTTGTTTCTCTCCATAAATAATAACAACGATTTACTTAAAAGCCGTATGTAAAAAAGGATATACTAATAATAAAAATGCACAGAAGGATTCTTATATATAAGTATTATGAATTTTTAAATACGCAACTCCATTTTAAACTCTGATTTTTATCTAATATTTAAGAAAAAAAATCTTGTTTTATAGACTTACATTTATTACATTCCTAATTTGATTTTTAATATTGAATAAAAAAATAATAAATATTGTTTTTTGCAATATCTACAGTTCTTTTTTTACTGCATTAAATCGGATTATATTGCATACGTTTCATTCACTTGATATTTCCATTAGAAAGAAATTATTATTATTATTATTAAATGTTGAAGAATGTAAAGAATTTATTTAAGATAAGCCTATTAAAATCGTACGGATAACAAAGCGGATAGAAAGGAATTTAGTTATCACAAAGCGACCATATAATCTTTTACAAAACTACTGTAAACAGTTTCTCTTTCATCGGAACACATACATTAAATAAATATTCTTAAAATTCTAACTACGAATTCCGAGTAATATTAATTTTTAATTAATTAATTTTTGTATTTATTTTACAAAATTGGAATTTCAACAGAATGAATAAAAAAAAATTCGACTTCACCCAAATACGACATTCGTTTAATCCAAACGACGAGTTGTTGTTTTTTTTTTTTTTTAATTCAAACAACAATGATCATAATTAAGAAATTCTATAAATTTCTAGGGAAAAAAGTACGCAATTTTTATCTATTAATTTTTTTATGCTAACTCTGAAATGTAAGACATTACAGCATTATACGAAAAAAATATATTTTTTTCCACTCTCCCAAGTAGCGCATATAGGCTAGCTTAACGAAACGTCTTTTAAAAATATTCCAGGAATTTTTCTGATCTAATTATTTTAATTAGAAAATAAAGACGATTTAACTTCACGGAAAATAAAATTTAATTGTTTGCCAATATTTTTCTGTTCGCATGAAGGTTGGCTCTGGTCGTGCCATCTGGTGAGTTCCGCAGTCCGCAGCGCGCAATAAAAATCAATCAGCAACCCGCCAGACGCAGCGAGTCGATTGTTGTGGGATTGAAAACGGCGCAGTGAATTTATTAGAACCATTTTACACGCCTATGGAGACTGAATCAATTGTCCTTCGTGCAGAGTCACTGTACAACATTGATTTACACAGTCCAAATGTTTCAAAATACCACGTATCTATCAAATAATTTCCGAAACGAAACCATGTTTCATGTTTTTCCAGGTTCTTTTTTTTATTATTCTTGTAAATCCTTTGTTATTACGATAAATTTTAAAGTAGCGAGTTTAAATTGATGGCAATTCCTATAACTTTGAAAACTTTTTGGTTGCGGAGACAATTAATTTCAATGAAAACACAATAGTGAGCGGAGAAATTAAACGCAATTAACGATCACATCTGTTTGATTATTTATAATCAAGCCATTAAGGAGAGTTTCTCAAGTTAGCATATTCTGGTCGTACTCCATCCATCAACTAATTTTCCGAGCAATTCCCAAGACAAATGTCTGGTAAGCGGTTTCGTCAATTTTGACCTCCGATGACGTCATAAGAGAATTTAGTACTGTCAACCACCGCCAGGGAACTATCCAATCTTCCTTGATTGAGTCCACCTGGACTGGCATAGTGCGGTTACCATCAAAGTCCAATCCGAGTCGGTCCAGTCAAATCGATCGCCAAATTTAATATGATGACCTCTAAACCATTAATCACACTCCACAACTTCCGTCTAACTCTACTAAAGCGACCGAGGCCTGCTTTACGCTGATCAATTCTCGTCAGGAGCTGGAAGCGAGAACAGTTCAAAGTGTCTCTTGCGGTTACGATATTGTTGAACAGAATTGGATGGCCATGAGAGACGCAAGAACGGAATCTCTAAGTGCTTTCAAATAGAAGATGTTTCGCTTCCAATTCCCAAGTTGTTGCGGGATTAAACTTAAGCCCCAACAGACAGTTTGACAACAACGGTGTACAGAAAGCTAGAAACTGTCAGCTTTAATACTGCTGGAATTTACATGTCGTCTATCCGTTAATCTCGGCCCAGAGACATCGAAGGTGTCACTGTCACTTGGCTATACCAAAAGCTTGCCGGAAATAATGGTCGACAGGTCGACAGTAGCAGTTTAGAAAATTGACGTTGCTTGTGAGCCGGAGGGCGATGGTTACCTGATTGGATATGAGCAGAAAGATTGGCCTTTCACGGTTCCATCCTTAAATCCTTTTCGGTATAGCGGTTTCCAAACCCAGAGGGACAATCTCCACAATCTCCCTCTCGACGAAAGATTCGATTCTTTTTCTTAACTCGCTGCCAATAAAAAAAAAAAATAAGAGAAAAAATAAGACCTGGTGCAATGCCAATGAATCGAAACTTTACAGAGGTTATACAAATAAACATCTTTCAAAACGGACGATGCAACATTAAAGAGAATAAATTCTGTCGTAAATATGTAGATGATATCATAATGTGCACTTTAAAAACCTTTTATGTTAGTAGAAAGAGAATGAATCGAGTACAGAAATCCAATCAGCCTGAAAGGCAAAAACTACTCGATAAATCAGAGCTATATAAATATCTACGTTCCAGTACATTGGAGAATTCATATACGCTCTATCATCTTAATAGCTTGGTAGGACAACTTTAACGCTTTAGCAAAGATGCGAATAAGGAAATAAACCTTTCTTATTCTTTTCAGTTTTCGCAATATAGGTCTAAGAATCAATTGAATTATCAAACTGACCGTGCTTTGCGAAGCACCGACTAATTTCCACCCAACGCAGTGGAAACGACATTAGCTGAATGTAGACAGAAGCATTGAAAAGAAAGGGTAATCAACGAAAATTCCGTCCAATTTCGCGCCTTTTCCCCGGGGGTAATTATCGAAGTTGTCTCCTGCTGTCTGAAACCGTTGAAGCATGGACGCTTCTAGCGTACAGACAGACAAAGTACCATTCAGCTATGCCCTTCTTCCTCTCATTGTATCTTTTGTCTGCACTGCAAAGAAATGTAGTTGAATAAGCTGCTCTCTAGAGCAGAAATACAACTATTTCTGCTCTGAAGAGCTTGCGGTTCCAATATTAAGGTTTTAATTGTTATAGGAAATCCAATAATGATATCCATCAAACTATTCCACAACATTAATTACATTTTTATTGTAGCGTTTTCACTATACCAGAGATCAAGTATACCTTTTGAACTACAAAGTATTCCGATGTTTTCTCTACTAAAGCCACCTTAATTTCGGAAATTATTAAGTGATATTATATATATATAAACATGGAAAAAATGCTTATAAATAGTTAATGTATCAATAATATTTCCTATAAAATGCAATTACAGCAAGATTGTTTTAATGCGAGCAAAAATTTTTTGGTTAGTGATTTGGTTTAAATACCACATAATATTGTTCTCCACATCGGGATAAATAAAATAGATAAGAGTATTAGATTTATGGTGGCAAAATTCCATTAAAATAGCACACATTCTTTGGTTTATCGGTATAAATGCTCATTAATCTATGTGGTATCATAAAAGTATTTTAGTAAGAATTAAATCAAGAAAATCTAATTACTTCAATTGATGTTACCTGTATAAATCGGGTTTAACTCGCAATCAAACGAGAAGTAAAGGAATTTAAATTGAATTAGCAAGATGTCTTTTAATCTTATTTACAAAGATATAATCTAATACAAAATTTGATTGCTGTATATTTTAACGAAAATTACAAACGTCAAATGTCGTAATCCCGAATTTCGAATATGTCAACTCGGAAAAATCACGGAAAAATAAAAAAATAAAAAAATAAAATAAATCGATTAAACTACAAATATTCCTAACAATTTTCTTTTTAATATTAAATAATTTTTACTACTTTTCAATATAGGAAAAATATTTAAAAATGATAAATGATATTTAAAAGCAAACAGAAAAGTTTAAACAAATAAATTAATTAAAATCAAATAACAAAGTTTTTGATGATTTACAAACTTTTATATAAAATTTAGTAATAAAACTAAATTTTAATTAACTTTCGAAGCTCTCGGCAAAAACAACATACAACTTCAGATTCATAATATAGAAAAATAAAAAATAAAAAAGTTTAAACAGAACACAATTTTAAAATTATATTTGACTTTTTCTTCTTTTTCAGCGTTAATTGCAAAAGCTATTTTAAAATAGCATTCGCAATTAACGCTGTTATTGTCTTATACGGGTTTCACTGTTTCGTGTTACGTTCAGATTCTTTATTATGGTTAATGTTGGAAGTATTATAAGTTACATTTAGCCGAAAGGCTTCGGAGTAGATTAAAATTTTGTTTGGCTATTTGTTAAATATAAGTTTTAATAAAATTTATATTACACGATAGAATAATAAATTTTTCGTTCCTACTAAATAATTCAGATTGATTTCGAATAAAAATATAAAACTTTTCAAGTGATTTATAAAACGAGAAAGGAAAAAAAAAACATCACAGAGAATATTCTAAATAGAAATAAGCGTATCTAGAGAATTTCTTTAAAATAATTCGCTACTTTTTCCATTAAAAAAAAAAACATTAAATATTTCTCCAAGCGAAAAGAATATTCAAAAATCATTATGTTTCAAACCAACCGAAAAATTATTATTAATATTAAAAAAAAAAATCTCACCCAAAAAATATCAAGAAAGAATTTGGGAAATGACTTTGCTACTTTAAGCTTTACGTTGAGAATGGAATATAATCAAAGATTTTAGTGAGAAGCCATTAAAAAATTTAAAAAGAATTCTCGTTTGAATTCTTTCTCAACATGAAAAAAAAAATTAATGAATTGTCTCAGTCGTTCTTTTCATTATTTGTCTGATACTTTAATTCTGATGTAATGATAATCCTATGCAAAATTAGATTGAAAATCTTCATTTTAAAATTACACAACCTAAAAATGTAGTTTTAATAGGATTACAAATTGATCGTAAACTGTCAATTATTATTAATGATTATATGAAACTTTTTAAAAATTTTAATAAAAAAAATTAATATTTCTACAGTTATAATAATCCTGCAAATAAAATTGCAATACTGTTATTAGCTGATATGTTAGAAGAAAATTCCTTATTTTTACTTTATTTCGTAATCTATGTTATCATCTTATATTTTTTTCATCATAACCAAGATTACGACAGGAATTTATTTTTTATCGTTATGAAAAAAATCTTCTCATTTGATTTTTTAATTCGTTATCGAAAACATGTGATGAACTGTTCAAAAATTATATTTCGTTCTCCTTAATTTTTATTGTCGTTATAAATTAACAAAGGTTTTAATTATAAAAGAATGTTTATATTAAATAATCTGCGATAGATTAATTATTAAAGTTCATAAAAAAAAAAAATGTTTGCATAACTAGTAACCGAAAATATATACAAATTACTGTTTAGAGAATGTTCTTAACGTCAATTTTAATTAAAAAAAAAAAAAAAGTTTTCTTTAATTCACACGTCTTAGGTGAATAATTGAAATCTATCAACACAGTAATAAATGTTATCGATCAAAAACCTCCAGAAAATCTCAAATATAATTAGCGGATAATTCAGGATTTTTTAAACAGTTTTTAAGAGAAACTTGATTTCATAGAGCTAATGATCTGCAAAAACACTACAGCGGCCTATACCTATTTATTTGAAAAATGATTCTGGAAGTAATTTATTCCAGTCTTTCCAACAAACAGAATTAAATTCAAACGAGTTGTTGAATTTAATTCCATTTGCTGGAGACACAGACTTAATTCCTAATGCTAATGTTTAAACAACAAATTTAAACATTTGCATTAAAAAGTTGAAAAGCAACGGCATCTAAACATTAAAAAGAAAAAAAAATTTCCTCTCATTTTAAATAATCAACCTATGAATTCTCTTGTTTGATACAATAGATGCTCTCCAAGAGTGATTATTATTTTTAATCTTTTTTTTTTATGATATATCTTCATAAACGAATTATAAATATTAGAAAATTAAAATAGTTTAGTGTTATAATAAATTTCCATTTTGATGATTAGAACTATAAAACTTACGTAAAAATGTATCCAATAATTGATTATTTACAACTGGAGTATCGAATTTGGAGTATACTTTATTAAACGTAAGTAATTTTATACAACAAAAAGTTAAGCAATTAAATATAGATCTAAAATAGGCGATTTATAACAATGTTGTTGAACAACAAACAAAACGTAATTCCAAATCGATTCATGAAAAATAACGAGCTACATATCGTTTCTTAAACAACTCGTAATTTAATCATGACCAGAAAATATCCTGATTGCATAAAATAAAACCTAGATTTAATAAACTTTTTAAATGAATTTAAACTAGTTCTATCGACGATAATTCAATCATCAAAAATACAGTCGTTATCACAAAAAATACCGAAGCATAAAAGCCATATACAGTAGCACTAAGTTAACAAAGCCGATATGCATAATGAATGACACTTTTGCATGTTTCGTTCTTAAATTATTCTGATCACAGCATCAGTTTATTATATAATAATAGATAAAAATTTATTGGAAATTATAATGTACATTCTTGATTTATAAATGTGCTAAAAGAGGTAGAATATATATATATAAATATCACGAATAGGAATTCTTCTTCAACACCAAACAAAATTTAATTGTCTTATTATGTTACAGGAAAAGAAAAAAAAATCAGAACTTAAAAATTCTGATAATTCTTTCGAAGCAAAAAATTTTATTTCATCAAAGAAAGTTCCATCCGGACTTCATAATTAGATATTGATCATTCCAAACTAAAAATATAAAGATTGATCTTACTGAAAAATACTTTTAATAATAAATAAATTACATAAAAAAAATTCATTCAAAATAATTTTTAAATTTACAAAATATTTCTGCATAATTTAAAGAACAGCAGAGAACGTTTTTAAAGTTAAAAAGTCAATAATAATAATAATAATAATAATAAAGACATAAAAAAAGAACAGCAGAGAACGTTTTTAAAGTTAAAAAGTCAATAATAATAATAATAATAATAAAGACATAAGGCAATATTTTAAAATACTGTTGTAATTACTGTATATTATATAGAAAAGCGAAGCTATTGCGGCAATGTTAAATTACACGAATTAATTTTTAATGTAAATGACAAAAATAAAAATTTTATAAAGTTTAGTACATTGAAAGAGAATTATTATTAAAAACAATACATGTTCATCAAACAAAATAAGCTCATTTTTAGAAGTGGATGAAGTTACAAAAGTTGTGAAAGATGGCGAAACTGATAAAGAAACGAAAACTGCATACTAATGGTATTTACTTCTTCATTCCGGAATGGATAAAATATGCCTGTTTACATATATTTCTGGATACTTTTAGCGGAAAAATCATAGCCCATTACTGGGTAGAACAAGCAACTTCACATTAACCGTCCTCCTGAAATAAAAAGGAGGCACCTTTAATAAATAATTCTCATATTCGGTGCAAAGAATTTTTTTTTTTCTTTTGTAATTCAAAAAAGCCACTTAAATTTTAAATGATAACGTTCTGTTACTTTAAACGCTTCGATAATTTTCTCAAAATTGCTACACACATTATTTTTGTCCTGTATAATTATAAAAAAAATTATTTAAAATATTATTGTTTTTAAATAATGTATAGAGCAAACAACAAAAAGAAAATGCCAATTTTAAAAATCAATTTTTTAAAATATATGTTACGTTCAATAATAATGCAGACTGTAATATTGTTCAATGGTCAATAAAATTTCATAAAACTAAGTCATAAACTATAAAACAAAACTTTATTAATGAAATTATTGACAGACAACAGCCATATAGATAGATAGAACATAATGTACTCTTTAGTTAATTTACGTCGATAATTGTTTAAATTATTAATTTACTGTATCATTTATAAAACATATTTATATTAAATTCATAACAATGATGGTTTAAATAACATAATCTGTCATTTATTCTATGTTTATCTGCTATAGAATTTGTTAGACGAAATTTCATTGCATATTCAGTACTGTAATTAATGTAAGAATTCATGAATTCTATCAATAATTCCAACAAAACTGGCCGGTTGAGATGAAACACATTTTATACAGATAATATAGAACAGAATGAAAAATATTCAATTAAAAAAAAACCACAGTAAAAGACTAATCTACACTAAAAATGGACATTATTATATTTTCTCTTAATGACACTCATATCATTAAGTTTGTATTTATTACAATGAAAATTAAACAGTGGATTCATAAAATTTATTCAGTGATGTTTACAAATCTATTACATAATTATGTTCTCATTATTATTGTGAATTTAATGAGATATTAAATATTAAATAAAACAATTATATTTTAGCATATTTAACTGTACACAAATTTTATATCAATATCTTACAACTTCGTAATTGTTTACATTTTTAAATTCTTTACTGAAATTATTAAAAAAAAAATTAATTATCGAGTTACTTTGATGTTTTATTCGTGTTGTGACGTTTATATACAGTACATTTAGTAATTATAAATATCAATATACTGTATCTTATAGAATAATAATAATTTTTTTTCGTTACTTACATTTCTAGCACGTCTAATTTTATTATTAAGATAAAAAATTCATGAATTTTACTGTGATGATAGAAACTTGAAAGAACTACGACAGCTTAAAAATTTTGAATGTTATTTTTGTGTTGAGAACAGGGATGATTCTTAATTAAAGGTAGATAAAAGGCTTTATAAATAATCACAAATACAAGCAGAAGTGGAGTGAATAGTGTTTCTCAAAAGATAAACCAAGGCGTGTGATATCAACTGATCAATGTATACAAGACTCTGATTAAATGTAATTTAAAAATTCAGAATATAAACAAAACATATTTATTTTTAATGAATAAACTAAGATAAATCACATTTATTTAGATATTTTTCAAGAGCTATTCTGTTAAAAAAAAAAAAAAAATCTATACGCCTTACAAGGTGTCTTCCACGCCAAACATCGAATAAATGAAAGAAAGCAAAATATTGCACAATGACAAATTTTATATTATAATAAAGGAATAATGTTTCTTAATTTACTCCTTATAAGGAAATTTTATTTTACATGATAATACAATTTAAAAAGGAAATATAAACAGCGAATTTAAATGAATTATTAATATTTGTCTAGATGTATAAACTTCTACATTCTGAAACAAATACGCTATTCAAATAGACATTGTATTTACTTTAAAAATTTAGTATATATTCTGATGAAAGCTGTTTTAATATAAGTCAGCATCGCTTTATATCTCGCATTAACAATAAAATGAAACTCGTAATATAAAAATATCTTTATATATATATACATACTAATAACTTCTTTAAAATTCTGATGTTTTACATGTTTTCGTTTCTTATTATCTATTTATCTTATATTTTAATACTTCAGAAAAAAATGCTCGCCCTAAACATTTCTCTTAATTCTTTAAAGATAATTTTATCTAAACGTTATAAAATAATTAATAACAATGAAATAAAATTAATAAATTTTCTTAAAATTTAGATAAAAGATAGAAAACAAACGGATAAACTAATCAAAAGTTGGATGCCAAACTGAAGTTACCAAATAAATCTTATCCTATATAATATATAATAATATTATCATATAATTTATATATTATTATTATTCAAATAATTCACTGATCAACCATAAATTATGTGATTAAAGATATCATATATATAATTTTTACTCATATCTTTTATCACATAATTTATGGTTGATCAATGAATTATTTGAATAATAATATATAATGGGATCAAATACAGTATAACAAGTATCTAAACATATATTTCTATAAATGTTTAACAATGCTGATTAAATAAAAATTATTTTCTTAACATCACATAATCTATATTTACTCTTCAAATTTACACAATAATTCCCATTTTGCCTATACACGTTAATTGATATTAGTTTTGTTTCGTACAATATATTTTTCGCGATTTTCCTATAAATTTATAAGAATTTTTCAGTCTTCATAATAATCTATACAATATGAAGATTTATTTGCTATTAATGTGAGAGAAGTTTTTTTTTTAAAAAAAAAGACTGAAATTTCGAATTATTTTTAAGAAATCCTGTTAAAATAGGTAATAATCTATACAATATGAAGATTTATTTGCTATTAATGTGAGAGAAGTTTTTTTTTTTTTAAAAAAGACTGAAATTTCGAATTATTTTTAAGAAATCCTGTTAAAATTGGTTAGTTTTTTAATCTTCGTTGATGAACAGCTTCGATATTTTTGTGAATATGTCAAAACACTGTAGTAATAAAAGCAGGAAGAAGCTTCATTCAGAACATTCTGACAAACATTTTTAGAAAGGGCTTCGTCTCAAGAATTATTAAAATAATTAATGTTTCTTTTTGTTTATCATGATAAATATTAGAAAATTTTCTTAAAAATACTCCAGAGTACAAACACAGACGAAGTTTTATTGATGATTCTTTACGAATACGGAATCAGAATATTATTGAATCTACAACTTTTTCAATTAAATTTCAATTTAAAGAAAATTTTTAAATAGGAAAAGTTTAAATCGTTTTTTACGACGTCTAAAAATCATTCAAATTTTATTGAATCTACAACTTTTTCAATTAAATTTCAATTTAAAGAAAATTTTTAAATAGGAGAAGTTTAAATCGTTTTCTACGACGTCTAAAAATTATTCAAATTTTTTTTTTTTCGTTTCTGATCTTTATATAAGTGGCACTTTTTACTGATAAATTTTGGAAATTTGTGAAGTTCGAAATAGAAAAGTAGAAAAGTCATCACGGCAGGTATGAGAGTGAGAAACAATTAAAGCGTTTTCCTCACCGGTAATGGTCTTAGCTAAGGAAGACTGGCAGACTTCAACCAAATGACCCGAAACCTATTACTACAGTCATCACCTTCTGGACCAAAGGTTCAACCGTTTAGGCTGAGTGCTTCACATCCACAACTAGAAATTACCCAAGGGATTAAGGTAAGTCCAAGCTCTTGTCCCCCCGTCGTGTGAAACATTGTCTTTGCCAATGCACTCTCTACTGAAGTGTTATGTCTTTCAAAGCTTATGAGGTTTACTTTTATTTGGTAAGTGTCACCACCGAAATGAAAATAGACGGTTCTTTTCAATTTTCGGGTTATATCCTTATACAATAAAATGCATCCGATGTATATAAATCGTACATCTGTACCGAAAACATTCAACTGTATAAACAGATTAATTTTCTAGTATCAAATATTAAGACAATATTCAAAAATCTCAGTTGCAGTAACACGCTGAATGGTCACTTTAAGCGAGTTTGACTGTAGTTAATTTTGTAGTCATTTGATCATTATGTATAACTAACTCCAAATAGCTGAAGACATATTTCTTAATGAAAGAAGATAGAAAATTATGTCGCTTCTGGCAGACAAGATATTTGATAGCATTTGAGCGAGGTATGCACTTTTGGGAGAGGGGTACTTTGCTGCTAATTACCCGCGAAGCTTGATTACAAAAGGGAAACCCTAACTGATTACAGGGGGGATTTGCATAATGGAGAGTTCCTTTCTTCTTAACATGTATTGCGGAATTAATGGAACTGTCAAGTGAAGAGACAACGTTCTGACGGCTACTTAACACTGCACTGTCGAGCAAATGTCACATGCAGCAGACGCATCCGACGTTCTTTCATCGCTGAACTCAGTTTTCCCTCCGTGGGTTCCATAGCTAATATTTGTTGCTATGAATCCGTAGAGGCAAGCTTGTCAAGCTTATTAAGATGTAAAAAAAATTTCCAATCCGATTCTTAGCATGCATCCGAGAAAGAGAGAGAGACTTCGATACATTCTACATGCTACAATCTTATTATGGTATCTTTCACATCATTAGACAGATGAAAAACATATGCATTATATTAGAAGATACTTGTTCTTTACAGTTTGAATATTTCCTCCTAAAAACTCTTTCGTCGAATTTTCAAAATAAAAAGAAGGAAAATTCAAATAGGAAAAATAAAACACATGAAATAATAGAACGTTCTCAATTAAAAATAAAATCATCAATTAAAAAATATTTTAATATATGCAGAGTATTTAAAAATAAGTCTGTTAACAACATCATAGAAAAAAATGAAAATAAAAGCCACTAATATAACTTTTTTTACAGAATACGCAATTTTCAAGAGCTGAAATTTCGTTATTAAATAAAAAAATATTTTATTAAATAAAAATAAATTTGCAAATTAATAAAACAATAGCAAAATTATTATCGATTATACAGAAAAACAAATTTTTGTATATTTTTGTTCTTGTGTAAACCTTTCAATTGATATTTCTGACTAATAACGACAAAAAAAAAAAAAAAAAAAAATGTAACTGTAAAAGATTTTTTGATGAGAACTTCAAATAAGTTTTCAAATATTTTCTATCACGAATAGATTTTTGAGAAAAATAAGATTTTATGTTATAAATTTAATATTCTTTCTATAAACATGTAATACTGTACCGTATAAGATTGATATATTTCTTTTTTTTTTTTTGTCGTCTTATTTCAAAACAGCATACAAGGTATTAGCTATCAAGTAATTAATTAGCACAACAGGAAGATTAGAAGAAATATTAGATTGCAAGTCACAGAACACAAGTATTAGGTTAAAATTGTAATTTTTAAGTTATTAAAATGGCTTCCTTTGTCAAATAATATGTTCTCAGCTGTCAAACATCTGACACGCATATGCCAATCATAAAATAATATGAAATTCTATTTTCCTGACCATGTTGGAATTATAACTTTCTCAAAATATATATGAAATAGAGGGATAAAAATAGATTTAAAGTCGACATTAAAAAAAAAAAAAAACATATTGTATAAACTATTTATTTTAATTTAAGAACCAAAAATATTGTTTTTCAATATTCTGAGAGAAATTCTGTTATTAGGAGATCTGAATGCACAAAATAAACAAAGTTTTTCTGCACCTAATAGATTTATTATTATTTTTTACGCCACAATTCTTTTTACAAGTCAATAAAATTGATAAAAATTTCTGAAATTTAAAAAATTATATATTTCATTATCTCATTGCAAATTTATATGTTACTGCGAAATGTTAATGAGTAATGTTACATAAATTTTTCTCAATAAAATTGCTGATCATTAATAGATTACTTAAAGCATGGTAAATATCACCATGCTTTATGTATAATCTATTAATGGTCAGCAACTGAAGATTTGTTACCAAATTTTTAATTTTGGAAAACTTTTACAATCCTAAAAAAAAAAAGTTGGTTTTTTTTGGACAAATTTAAAATTTAAATTCCATTTATTTATAATAGTAATCAAAACTTTTGAATATGAATACATCTTTTTTTACTAATGAAAAAAATAATAAAAATTTTAGTCTAAACTATCGAATTTGGACAAAATAAAACGAATTATCGATTTTAGAGATTAAAAAAAGTCTATACAAGTGAGTTTTTTTCTATTAGAACAATGGCTGCAAAATGTAACATCACAAAAAACTTTCCGGAAGAAACAAGGAGAAACAAAGTTGCAATGCCTTTACGGTACAGGAAGGCATTCGATTAGTAAGACTATAGTGACCGGAGGAAGGACAATTTGGCGTAATTAGCACTCTATCCGCCTGTATTGTGTCCTTCTATGTGCTGTATATAGTCCTGTCATTTCCACTTGTCAGCCGGACCATAGTCCACTATATCTACTGGGAAATTTCTATTATCTGGAAATCCCACAATGAACGTGGATTTGATCATGTCCACTGTCTGATGCGAATACAACTAATGGAGAGAAATGCTTGTCTGTCAGCATCAATCTGCACGAACTCTGACAAATCTTCTCATGACTAAAAATGTAAAATGGCAACATCATTTAGAACTATATCAAAGTTTATGATTAAATATAAAAGTAACTGTTTGTCAAGGAATGTTTTCTTTCGATTCTTTTTTTTTCATGTCATCCAGTTATAATGGAACCCTTAATAGATCGTCGTCAATCAGATCCGTAATGTGAAAAAGTAGATTTATCTAGAAACTTTCACTTCAAACTCTCAATTCATAAATTTCATAAAATCCTAACAAACAATCTTAAAATGGATTTATCTTAAGTTATTATTGGACAAGTAAGATTTACGTGTCCAATAATAATCTTCAGTAGCTCAAAAAATAATAATTTACGTTTATGGAAAACGTTTAAGTTGAAATTTTAACAATTACAAAATATAGAGAAAATACAAAATTTCTAAATTTATGAAAATATTTTCCGTGAAATTTTTTATTTACACATGATTTAAATATATTTAACGTTTACTGTAAGCACACTTCTGACAATAATGCATAATAATAATAATAATAATGGATAATTAATAGATTTTGGCAAATTATTCAAAAATAAAGTTACGGAATTATTAAATTTATGACTTTATGATTAAATATAAAAGTAACTGTTTGTCAAGGAATGTTTTCTTTCGATTCTTTTTTTTTTTCATGTCATCCAGTTATAATGGATCCCTTAATAGATCGTCGTCAATCAGATCCGTAATGTGAAAAAGTAGATTTATCTAGAAACTTTCACTTCAAACTCTCAATTCATAAATTTCATAAAATCCTAACAAACAATCTTAAAATGGATTTATCTTAAGTTATTATTGGACAAGTAAGATTTACGTGTCCAATAATAATCTTCAGTAGCTCAAAAAATAATAATTTACGTTTATGGAAAACGTTTAAGTTGAAATTTTAACAATTACAAAATATAGAGAAAATACAAAATTTCTAAATTTATGAAAATATTTTCCGTGAAATTTTTTATTTACACATGATTTAAATATATTTAACGTTTACTGTAAGCACACTTCTGACAATAATGCATAATAATAATAATAATAATGGATAATTTCTATTTTGTATGTGGGGCACTGATGAGGAACCGCATATGGTTCGAAAACGTTATGCCACAATAAAAAATATTCTACTTGCTTTAGTGCTGTATAGGACTGATTATTGATAAAAGTAAGCAAGTTGTTATTAAATATTTCTGTCAGCTTCTGAGAAATAGACACAATAAATTAGAACTCAGCCAAGTAGTTTCTGTAATAGGTGATTTAAACATTCCATAATATGTCTTAGATTTATTGCAGAAAGGGCCATCCTGTGCTTTTAAAACATGAATCAATAGCTAAAGATATAATTCCAGCAGTGGAGAGATTAATAGAACCACTAGAAGTATTACAAAAAGAGCTGATCCGATGGCAAGTCATCGAACAAACCAATAATAATAGAAATAAAAAGCATCGATTAGAAGAGAAAAAATATTAATTGGATTAGACAAGAGGACATAGTTTTGACAAGGGAGGATAAAACGAAGAAAGTAGTCATAATAAGATGAGTGGAATATAACGTGATGCTTGAAGAATATATTAAGAATTCAGATATACCTGTAATAGAACTACCTTCTGATCCAACAAATAAGCTAAAAGCAAAAATAGAAAAGCTAGCAAAGAAGCAACATTTCCCACAATGGTTAGCCTTTAAAAAGATTCCTAATCCTGCTTGACCTAGGCTCTTCAGATATATCAAGAAGCATAAAGATCCAATAGCTATCCGTCCCATAGTAGAAAAATGTCGATCGCTTCTTATAAATTTCGAACATGCCTTAGCCGATTGGTGCCTTAAGAAGCTAGGAACTTATTCTTGTTCAGTAACGTCTATGCAGCAATTTGAGAGAATAAAAAAGATAACACTAGCACTTGGAGAGACTATCATAGTGTATGACTATGAAAAACTATATCCATCTCTGCAGCTAACTCCTACTTGTCTATATTTTTACAGATTCCTTTTAGAAAAAGTTACTGATTCTGAAAACATAGCACCATTACTCAGAGATATTGCAACATTAGTATGTTATGACTCCTAGTTAAAATTTAACAGAAAATTTTAAACCAAGGTGTGAAGTATCATGATAGGTTGATTGGTACTGAGGTAACAAAAGATGCAGTATCATTAATGATCCCTTCAAGGCACCAAATGAAACCTTGTAATATTTAACCTTCCACCTATATTGAAGGATAATTAGGTAATGACCATCAGTTTTCTTCCTTCAGTAGTGGTACCAGAAGCTTTCAGCTACTGGCAGCACTATTCTTGCTTATAGCAAAAAAAAAATGGATTACTCAAAGAATTACCATCCAGAAATTTGTTTTTAAGAACCATACAAGTTTAAAAATCTTCTGAGGGTAAGAGTGCTATTGGGCATTTAGATACACCACTTAGGGCACTTTTAGTGTCATCAGTTTGGGATTGGTGCAAATCAATCTCCAGCATTCTAGAGTTGCTTTTGCTTTTTTGGATCAGTGGCTCATGAGGGGCTGTTATGACTTTGCTCTTATTCAAGAGCCTTGTGCTTATAAGGGCCAAATATGACAGTTTAACTATAAGAAGGAAAGTTATATATTTTTACTTCCAAAAGTGGCCTTCAGACATGTATCTTTTTTAAAGATGACATAAATATTTCACTCATGTGGGTTTTCTGTACAAGAGATCTAACAACTTTATGAGTAAAACTTGGAGGAAATTATGATAGCAGGAAACCTATTGTTTTCTCTGCATATTTTCCTTATAATAAGGATGAACTTTCACTGACAACAATTTTTGTGCATTTTGTGGATTCTTTCAACAGAATCAGTTTGATTTATTGGTTCATTTGTATTACTTATTTGGATAAGCAAGGATATTAGTCAAAGAGGGGAGCACTTACTGGAATTCCTAGTAAGTACTAATTTACTGGTATTTGTTTTAAATAAGGATAATTAACCTACCTTTGTTGTTAAAAACAGAAGGGAGATCATTGACTTAATGTTAGGAATTAAAAATGTTTATAAACTAACTGAAGATTGGCATGTATCTAATTAGCTAAGGCTGCTTCAGATCATAGATACATTTGCTTGAATTTAAAAGATATAGTACCCACTCAGGTGACATATAGAGATTCATGGAAAACTGATTGGGCTTCTTATAAAAAAGACCTTATGTTTAACCTTGGGGACTTCAGAGCAAATTTTATTTGGTGATGATTTAGAGATGACAGTGTTCATCAAGCAGATTTAACAGAAAATTTGCTTGTCCTATCATCAAAATTGTCTAATTAATACTACTGGCTCATCAAAGTAGGTTCCTCGATGGAATAAACAGCTTAGCAGATGTTAGAAGGCTTAATGTTAGAAGGCTTTTATTAAAGCTAAAAGGATAAGTGGATGGGATACTCATAAAAGTGCTCTTATCTGTTATAATAAAGCTATTAGAATGGCAAAATGTTTCTTGGAAAAAATACTGTCAGGAAATTGAATATTTACCTTTTTAATTTTTATTTTTAATTTAATTGAAGATTTATTGAAGATTGATGTATCCAGAATAGTGAAGATTATGGATACATCAGGTCCAAAGGGAATTAATGCAAGATTAGCACAATCAGGGTGCCAGATGATAGGATGACTAGTACTTGCAAGGATTCATTAAAGGAACTCTTTTGAGTATACTTTCCTGAGTCTATTTTAATTGACGGATCATTTTTTTCAATTAAATAATCCCAAAATAAGCATTTTTAGTAGTGAAGAATATTTTAATAAAGCTAAATAAACATTTTCAGCATGTAGACATCTTCAGGTTATACAAGTTTATCAAGTTAATATGATATTCTGTTTATAGAACAGAATATCATATAACCTGAAGATAGCTACTTGCCAAAAATATTTGTTTAGCTTTATTAAAATATTCTTCACTGCTAAAAGTGCTTGTTTTGGGATTATTTAATTTATTTAACTTAGTAGAAACAGTATATAGTTCATTACATCTTTTTCATAGGGCATATTATACAATCCAAACCTCAAGGGAATTTAATTCAAATAAATCTATTTAACTTGCCAAATTTAACCCTTGAAACACAACGGAACTTTAATGATTCTAAATAATTTAGACTAATTATAGAAATTATTAAACCAAAGAGTGGCTCCATCTATTAATTAATAACTAAACTATAATTTAAACAAATTTACCCAAAGATGAAAAAATCCGCCTTAGCCCAGGATCGAACCGGGGACCTTTGGGGTTCCATCCCAATATCATACCACTAAACCACTGAGGCCAACGAACAGATTGATTCTTCTGCAAAGTCCGATGCAGGTAGTCTAAAGTTGTTTCCATATTAATATAACTGCCTGAAGAATCAATCCGTTCATTGGTCTCGGTGGTCTAGCGGTATGATATTGGGACAGAACCCCAAAGGTCCCTGGTTCGATCCCAGGCTGAGGCAGATTTTTTCATCTTTGGGTAAATTTGTTTAAATTCTAGTTTAGTTATTAATTAATAGATGGAGCCACTCTTTGGTTTAATAATTTCTATAATTTGTCTAAATTATTTAGAATCATTAAAATTCCGGTGTGTTTCAAGGGTTAAATTTGGCAAGTTAAATAGGTTTATTTTTCAAAGGGGAAATCAGATCTCAATGGATGTGTTTATCTTTCATGAGGGAGGATTGAGATCTTCTTAAGAGGATGATTAATCAATCAAATATTAGATGAGCTGTAAATAACCTTTAAGCCTTTCAAGTCTGTTGGGCCAGATGGTATTTTTTCAATATTATTACAACAGGGCACTGATCTTTTAACTTGCTTCTTTGCCGTGTCTTCAGGCCTGTTTAGCTTTTGGCTATATTTCATGGTCTTGGAAGCAGGTAAGGGTTTCTTTCATATTTAAGCCTCGGTATAGTACTTATACAGACAGAGGTATTTATACAGATGTTAAGTCCTATCATCTAATCAATCTGACATCATTCTTATTAAAAACAATGGAAAAGCTGATG
Organism: Olivierus martensii; assembly: GCA_000484575.1. NCBI lineage: Eukaryota > Metazoa > Arthropoda > Arachnida > Scorpiones > Buthidae > Olivierus > Olivierus martensii. The sequence continues at coordinate 63,811 of AYEL01082950.1, read as the reverse complement.
GCTAGATTTGTTAGGGACAGGCTTTAATAAAGTCTTTTCTTCGCAGTCAATTTGTCTTACATATTGGACTGATGAGGAGTGAATTCAATTCCTCAGTTCAATATGCAGGCTAAAGCCTGCATATTGAATTGAAGAAGAGTGAAAAACAAACAAAATGCATATCCAAAACAGACAAAGACCCAATATGTAAATAATTTTTAAAATCTTCTCCAAAGTGAAAGACAATGTTCTCACTACTAACACACTAGCTGATATTCCTGGAATGTATTCTGAGATGCCTGCATCAGACCAAATTCTTTTTGCAGTATTTTGTCTGGTTACCATGATACACAAACATACAATATCACCAATTTACATTTCTCCTTAAATTATAGAAGTGAAAATTCAATTGAAATAATAACACTATCAATTTTCAGTTAAATGTTTAGGTTTCTTGTTCAATTGATTGTTCTTTATAATGGCCTGATCTGGTCAGACTATCGGTTTATGGAAAATTCACCCCCTGCATTTCGTCCTGAGAATGTTTCCTCGCTGAGACGCCTCTGACAGTCATCCTTACTCGCGCGTCTAACCTGAACCGCTCGTAAGTTGCGAGATCTGTTGTTTTCCGCATTTCCATTTCCTTCCACCCAGAATTCCACAATGGTTATTATACTCATTTTCATTTAATTATATATTTTATATTATTTACATAAAAACAGAAGAGTTTGTTTGACAGTGGTAACTGACTTGTATCATTTTAACATATATGGTGATTGGATAGTCAATGAATGACTAAAAATTAGTTATAAATTCTTTATGTATGGGCAGTAACAAGTGTAAGCGAAAAGAAAATTTATCATGATCAAGAGTCACATTAAAACCTCGATTTTACGGACACCATCCCAAAAAATAAAATAAATAATAAATGTTTAATAAAAACATACTTCGAAAATACAGTAAAACCTCAATTTTATGGACACCATCCCAAAAAATAAAATAAATAATAATAATACAATATTTGCCTAAACTGTCTACGGTATAGCTACATTCAGCATTTGTAAAATAAAACACTCATTTACTGCTTAATGCGTCATTTTTATTTCAACAACTTACCTAAATTTAATATATTGCACATGTATGTAGGTAATTTAATTTAATTTAAAGTACTCTATGTAAAATAATACAGTTTTTAGACATAAGTTACATTAATTAGTACAGGAATGTTGAAAATACTAATTAATGTTTATAAAAAAATTTTATTTTGATTTTACGGACTAGTCTTGCCCACCATAGTCCGTAAAATCGAGGTTTTACTGTATTTCTAAAAGCTATCAATGTTTGTAGTAAAAAAAATCTGTATGAGCCATAAAGTTTGTTATGATAATTCTGTTTTCAAAAACTTTTTCAGTTCTCTCATGAAATAGTTACTTCTATTCATCTATTCAACAAAGAACTGCTATATTTGAACACAGAAATTTTTTTTATAATAAATAGTGTAGCATTCTGCATTGCATTCCTAAACAAATTGATTCATCATTTTTTTTATAAAAAATATTCTTAACTTTCCATTTTTTTCTGGATAAGATTAGTTCAAGATGGAAGATAGGATAAAGTAAAAGCTTTATAATATCTTCTAATTTGTTCTTTTAGCAGAAAAGCTTTGGTCATTAAGAAATTAACTGAAAACCAACACAGCAGGTGTAGATCATCAAATATGTTCAACTTGCAGTGCAAAATTTCAAGAATTATAGTAATTAAAACAAATAGAATATAAATCTTCTTTGCTAAAACACATTTACATTAGTAAGTGTAATGTCAAGAAAAGATTTCTTGGAATACCAAAGGTAAAGATTGAGCATATGCAATCATTATATTTATTTGTCTTGAAGTCAAATAACTGAAACAATAAGTGATCATTACTCTTATGGCTTTAAGACTTAAAAGATCCCTTACAGATGCTATTGTTGTTCCATAATTAATAAACATGGAGTGTGGCGTTATCTGTTGACAAAAAAAATGCCTAAGTGCCAAAATTAGTTTCAGTAATACTTGAATTTATGAATCTTAATTTCATAATTATTTCATAACTTCATAATTATTTTTTATCAACAGATGACGCCACACTTCATTCTGGTAGAATACTTTGTGGCGGGCGAAACAAGCGCTTCCATAGGCTGCCCAATCCTGCGCAGGGGTCAGCCGGATTGTGGAGAACTGCCCTTCCATAGGCTGCCCACCCTGCGGAGAGTCAGCCGGATTGTGAGGACGGGGTAGACGAGCCGGCCCCAGATCCCATAATTTCAAGGAATGGGAACCTGAGACTCGAACCCGGTCCAGTGTAGAAAACCGAAGCGTTTCCACGCGGCCAATCCAGCCAGCACTTTTTTTGTCTATGTTTACAGATAACGACATACTCCATTCTGGTAGAATACTATGTGGCGGGGAAACAAGCCCTTTCACAGGCTGTTCACCCCTGCGGAGGGGTCAGCCGGATCGTGTGACGGGGATCGATGGGCCGGGTCCGGACCCCATGATAAATATCTTCAAGGGATGGGACCAGAGACTCGAATATGGGTCCTCCAGAGTGGAAAGCCGAAGCATTTCCACGCGACCAATCCGGCCGGCGTTTAGGCATTAATACTTGGGTTTTCGTTTTATATCTCTAACAAGTACTAATCGTGGAAATCATACTTTTAAAGGCCGTATCACACTGGATGAAATATCAATAACTACAACCAATAATAGTAGATAGTTGATAGTAATTGTCTATTTTTAACATATCTGATAGCACTTCTTGGGTTGGGGCAACTACAATCAACAACTAACAATTTGTTGAACATGGAGTCTAAAAAGTTGGCGCAACTTTCTTCTAGAGCCAATCAAAACCGTCCAATATATCACGTGTCATTGATATATTCTAATTGAATTTATGAGAGATAAAGCGTACTTTTGGAATCCAAAAAATCAACAACATACGAAAAAAATCTGAAACGTATTTGATATGAGGAGATAGCAGAAAAATTGATTATCAAATCCAAACTCAAATTAGAGAAGCTAAATAATCATGAGTATTGGTTTTCAATTATGGGACGAATTACGTGTAATAAATTTTCGAACGTTGATGTATCCATTCGAAGCCTTTTTCGATAACTTTCTTAATCTTTCACTGCCAATTCCCGCATTGAAATTTTCATAACATCTTTGTTCTTTTCGTTTCAAAAGCCATTCCTTAATCCATATTTTCCTTTGCGGCCGGATGGCCGAATGGTAACGCGTTGGCGAACTACACAGGAGGACCCGGTTCGCGTCCTGGGTGAGGCATTTCCTGAAGTTTTTCGGGATGCTGGGCCCGGCCTGGCTTAGAGATCTCAGTCCTTTACCATCCAGCTCCCCTCCACGGATGTGGGTACAGCCCGTGGTTGGAACTGTCCCTGCCCCTTATAATCTCGCTGATTGGAAAGGGGCGTGAAAAACAGATAAAACCGCAAACAGTACATATTTCGTCGTTTCATCAACTCACAAAAGCTTCAAATCGTTCTGTACTTGTTGAAATGTAAACACTTAAACTCTGTTCAACGAAAGTTGAAATTTCAAGGTCGTATTCGGTGATCGCTTGTTCTCTTCTAGAACGGTCACGAGACGATCTCGGATTGCCATGACAACGAATACGACAGGATCGCCTGTTTTATAGTTATATCACTAAAATAAAGCCGTAAAAGTTCATTAAGCGTAAAACATAATTTATGTAATAGTTGCTTTCATTTTATTAGAAAATAAGAATCTGCAATTTGTTTATTAAATGTAAATTCTGCTACTCTTTACCAAAATGTTTAGTTCTGAAAAGGACTGTTTAAAACCGCACATTCAAAGCTAGGGTGTATATGGAATTTCGCTAACTCTGAGCTCATCTTCACTGCTGCTATTATCCGAATCACCCGAAAAATTAATGATAAGTGGTTCCACACGATCTTCAATCACATGATCTGTATCCCAATATAATTTTTCTAAGTTTAAAATATGTGTTATTGCATTTTTCCAATTGGAATTTGTAATTTACTGAATAGACGAAGACGTCAATTGTTCCACATCAGCTAACTTAAATGTTACATTTGTTGATCTAACTTTTTCTTTAACTTGTTTACAAACAACGAAAACGTTACTGTTCGCCATCTTACATTGAAGTATGATAACATCAAGAGCTGGATGACTATGTTCGTTTTATTTTATTTACTTACATTAAATCTTTATAGAAAATAATTAAATATTAATATATTATAGGATATGTAAATTATTATTTTGTATCATTTAAGTGAAATAACCATAAACAGAAAAATCTTTGCAACGAAGGTTAGGTTTATTGGCTCATACAATCCATTATACCATGACCATATAAGGCAAGTCAACTTTCGTTGAACAGAGTATAAATATTATTTTTCTGTTATCGTTTTGTCTGCGCTACCGACTTATTGTGTACTGATTATTTTGTACAATAAATTCTTTGAACCTATATATTTTTATTACGGTTGATTATACTGTTTATTACATTGTTGCAGGAATACTTTCCCTCCGGCTGGGGGGCCGGGCTGCTGCCACTATTAATATATTATAGGATATGTAAATTATTATTTTGTATCATTTAAGTGAAATAACCATAAACAGAAAAATCTTTGCAACGAAGGTTAGGTTTATTGGCTCATACAATCCATTATACCATGACCATATAAGGCAAGTCAACTTTCGTTGAACAGAGTATAAATATTATTTTTCTGTTATCGTTTTGTCTGCGCTACCGACTTATTGTGTACTGATTATTTTGTACAATAAATTCTTTGAACCTATATATTTTTATTACGGTTGATTATACTGTTTATTACATTGTTGCAGGAATACTTTCCCTCCGGCTGGGGGGCCGGGCTGCTGCCACCAGTCCGCTCACCGTTTAAATTATGTATAAAAAATAATTGTGTCTTACTACAACTACAATAAAACACAAAATGCGCCAGCGCCCCTAAAATATCGGCGTCCTGAGGGCGCGCTTCGTTCGATCGTATCTTGAGTCGGCCCTGACCGTGGTGGGTTGACCATCAGGAAAAGGATCAGACCAGTAGTGGGATTCAGCCGGTTCGCAGGTTTGGCAGAACAGATACCTAATTTTTGTTGAGTTCGGCGAACCGGTTGTTAAAATGACACTATAAATAGGGTTCTCTGAGGGCACCTGGATTAGGTTGATTAAGCCGCCATATTACACGGGGGATATACTGTATCTGGCGGCGGCCGCTTATAGAGCCTATCACAGGCTGGCCAATACCCATGATGGGGTCAACCGGCTGGTTGAAGGATGGGGTTCAATGGCCGGACCCGGACCCCTCCTAAAAACTGGGTGGGGGACTGGATCCTCCAAAATGGTAACCCACAGCTTTACCACGCTGCCATCCGGATATTGGCGCCTGGGCAACCGCCCAATGTGGAAATTACAAATTTACATTCCTTGCTTGTTTTTTAACTTTCATCTACGCAACAGCGTATTCTAAGCGCCTGTAGTAATGTTTATTCCGTCCATAGGTGAGAAAAATTTATTATTACAAGCATTAGTTCCATCTATTTATTCATTTTATACCTTTGATGGAATACCCTAACATACATTAAATAATAAACTAACTTTCGGTATATAGTTTTTCATACTTAACACGGTCATTAGGGCAGCGAACCGGTTGTTAAAATATTTGAATTCCACCACTGGATCAGACTCAACAGGTCGGTCTGAGATTCTTACAGAAAATAATGGGACCGGATTCCTCATGAAAATATTTGTTAAATTATCTGATTCAGGTAAGAAGCAAATCCATCAAGCGTCAACTGGCGAACAATTCATTGCTTATCTTATTACATTTTCAAAACACCTACTAAATTATTTTGGTTACTTTTAAAATATAAGTTACATTCTATATTGAAACTGCATTTTATATTATTTTTGTTATATTTAGGATGGAGTAAAATTACCGAATCTTGTTTCTCATCAGGTAAGTGTATTTAATCTTTTTATAAAAGATTTAAAAATAAATATTGATGACTGATTTAAAATAGGCATTGTATAAAAATGAAAGAGCCAAAACAAAATCAAAAACTATGTCATATCTCACACTGAAAACGTATCGTAAAGACACACAGTTATTTGAAGGAGAAGACGATTGGAGATTAACTCAAATTGTGGATGCAAAATTTTATTTTAAACCCAATATGAAAGCCAAAAAGATATCATCCTCCATTAGCTTCCATTCCATGAAAACCAGTACCAGCCATGAATCCATAGTAAAAGATGCAAACAAGAAGACAGTCGAATACATCGAACTCACTCAAGAACGAAGAGCTCCCAGACAGGATAAATACTATAGATCTCGTCATAACAAAACCAAAGACGAGACAGATCTCGAAACAAAACATTACGTTAGACACCAAACAATGAAAAAATATACATCATCAGATGATGATAGAGTAGTCATGCCTTCCGTACAGTGTTCGCAAGAATCAATGACGACCAATAGAAACAACGAAACTAGTTTTTTAGACAGTCACGAAGGAAGTGCTGGGGAAACAACATATTATCAAAGAAAAACAGTGGATAACAATTTGGATAATTCATATAGGATCGATGCTAGATTCAATAAGAGAGCCAAAACAGTGGAACATTCTAACTGTACTAATTATAACAACGATTCCGAGAGAAACTCAAAAGGAAGATATATGCACAAGAAAGTATCTGAGGAGACGATTATTCCTGTTATATAAGACACATATGATGTGTTATAAGCTAAAAAAAAATTAATCAAAAAAATGCTTGAAACAAAATTTTATGGAATTAACTAGTAAAAATTTTTATTTTAAATAAAAATATTCTTAAAACAATTTCGAATTCACCTTTCCCAATATATTTTATGCTCACTTTTTTACTCATGTTTTTATAAAATCATTTTATAAATACACTGTAAAATTGATTTAAAACTGTAAAATTGATTCAGTACTTGTGTGGTGTATTTTATTAATACAATGAAAACACGAATATTTTTGTTGAACTTCTTTGATGTAGTTAGATTAATTTTAATTTAATATGTTGCAGTAAGTTAAGTGATAAGTTGTGGAATTAATTTCATATTACAGTTTAGTTGAAATATTACGTTGATTCAAATAACATGCTAGATATCATTGATGTTTTGATTCAAGATGAATGTTAATAAGAAATATAAAAAGTGGCAAGGAATTTTAAATAGAAAACTTACTCTAGGAAAGTTTTAATATGGAGCAAAACCTACAAAAGTAATGTCTATGGGCAATTTAGGACCTAATTTTCATGTATTATTTGTGCATCACATAAAACCACACATATACAATGCAAACATGGGCAACTACATTTAAATATACATATATAATAGTAGATAAAAGAGAGGAGCCCATAAAGCCCAAGCACTGCAATCAACAATGGTCTATTGTGCACAATATACATACATAGTTCTGTCACATTAAAATTTATTGAAATTAAAAATTTTGGAACAGTTTTTAAGAAAAGTAACAAAAACTATATGGTAAAATATAGACTCTAGTATATTATTATAAAAGCTTATATAAATCTTATATAAAAGTTAAAAATAATCTTTAATATATCTATGCATTGCAATGATTAGTGTTCAAAATTTCATTTCTTAAATTAAGCAAAACAAAAAAATACTAAAAGTATAAACATTATCAATAATCAGTCTACACTCAATAAGAAACTACATAGAGCAATTTGATGTCAAGAGTTGAATATCTGTTATAAATCAATGATGCTCTATGAAGAATTTATCTTTAAGCTAATGTGCTGTTTTGATGTGCAATGGATGACTAACATTAGCAAAACAGTAAAATATGTCATATAAAAGCACTTGATGCTTCAAATGTTTTACAAAGATAGGTTGCAAAATATCTAATTATTCATAAAGTTGACTTTTATATATATATATATATATTGTACATAATATGGCACACATCTAAATATTTTTAAAATGTTAGATTACAATAATATATTAAAACACATTTATTTTGTAAATTAATAATACAATCAAATTTAATTCCAGCTGTCCAAAATTTAATTGCTGACTGACTAGAACTTAATTTCAAAAATTAAATTTACTAAAGTATTGTTATTTTATAGATTTATGCAAAGATACACAGAGGCAAAACTATGAACCTGTATCAAAATTGGCTAAAATATATCTAACAGAAAATAAAAAAATATTGATGGGGATCCAGTTGTTGGAAAGAGAGAAAATGCATTGCTCAAATTTATATTTATAATTAAAATTTTTTACACGCAGATATCCCTCGGTTTACAAATTTTAACTTTAACAAAAAGGTATAATTATATATAACTTTTTCATTTTGTAAAAATAATTTTTGCTTTTGAAAGAAACTATTTCATCATTGATCAATTATCCACTGAAATTTGTTTAAAATCAATTATTTTTCTTGCTTATTTTCTTAACTGATCAAATCAGATCAATCAAATTTTTATTTTACTTGATTTTAAGTACAAATTCATTTCTTTCACTAGAAGATCAGCTATCAAACCCATTGCTTGGCATATACTGATAATATGAATATCTGTAATGCATTTGCAAAAATCACTAAAAATTAAACTAACTATATAAAACTATTTAATTTCATAAAATAATGATTACATTTTTCCAGATGTATGAACCTAATATATTTCTTATTTGTATATAAAATTGAATAATGACAGTAATATGTTGTAATATATTGAAATATGCTAAATATGATAAATGTAATTGTTTAAATAAGTAAATTATTTAAACAATTACATTTATCATATGTAATTGTTTAAATAATATGTGTCTATTAGTTTTATTATAATAATTACCATAATAAAATCTATAATTAATGAATTCTTAACAAAGAGAACAACATAAATACTAACTTCAAGAATTTATTTTGGCAAACAATTTAGTAGAATGAAAATTTGAGAATTATATAAATTTAAGACACAATATTTGATGAAAACTTAATAATTTTGAACTAATAAGTAAAATTGTATTGTTTGGCATGTTTATTACTGTATTATGCTTAAATTTGAAATGACCTGGCATTTAGCTGCTTCAAAATTCAATACTAACAAGAGCAAGAAATATTGTTAAATAGGTATTTATCATCAAACTATTGTATTATAGTATCTATAATTATATCTGTATTAATGCTTTTGAAATGCTTTAACATTAAGTAAATGACAGTGATATTTTGATATTCAAAAATCAATTAAAAAATTTTAACATTGGAATTTATGGGAAATGAGTTTCAGATTTAAAATTTCCTCTTAACAGTTTTTAAGTTTCATTAACTTTGGTAAACCAAAGGATACTTGTATATAATTACTGTTTTAATACTCCTACTGATACTCATATTTATTGTTATTTGTGGTGATGATAATTATTTTGCTCATACTGAAAAGACTAAATGCATCAAAAAAATTATTTAGTTGCTAAATTTGCATAAAATGATCTTTATAATAATGCGGAGACTTGCGACTGTACAATCGTGTATCATGCATTTTCTTGTGATGAATCATTAATTGTGTGAATAGATAAGTTGAAGATAAAAAAGAAAAAAATTGTGAACTTTAAATGGATGGAGTTTCTCAATGTCGCAAAAACTTCTCCAAATAAATAACAACAAGAAAAAAGAAATAGATTATATATAATTATAAATAAAAGAAATACTGGTAGTTGTGTAAAGAAATATAAACATCCTAAGAAAGGTGTTAAATTAACCAGGAAAAAAGAGTTGATTAATGTGTCTTGTTTAACCATGGAATTTTATATACAACAACATAAATCTTGATGAAAACACGAGTTATCATGGCGATGACGCAAGATCAAATTGCATGCAGGTGTCGCCAAGAACGTGATAATGTAAACGAAATGTTAAACTTTATAATAACAAAATACGTGGAAAAGAAGAAAGAAAAGAGGAAAGAAGAGAACATCCACGTCAGTCTGAGTCTGAGAGAAGGTCCCGTTAAGAAAGGTGTGCGCCAAAAGCAGTCTGAAAAAATCCCGAAGGATAAAAGTGTAGTGCATCTTACGAAGTCAATCCTGGGAATTAAATCTGTTCTGTCAAGCAGTTTAGTATGATCCCGAAATTGCAATCTGCAAAGCTGTACTTTAAAACAAAGAAGAAGGGGAATAGTGGAAACTTCTGTGCCAATAGACTAAAGACTGAGATTACTAAACTAAAGACTGTAATTTGCACTAAGATTCTAAACCAGATTCATCGCCTACAAATTCTTTGACTTTTATTATATAAACTGACGAAGGTATTTATCCTCCAATTATGTTTTTAAAAAGAAATCTCTCTCAATAAAGATCCAAGTTTGTTTTTCAACCGTATTGTTGTCTGTCATTGCATCACTGGAGATTTCCATCTCTCCATCCTTACTCACAAAAGCACCACATATCTGCATTTTGGCTATCAGCTATAAAATATATCCTGACGCCATAATCTCTCCGAGGGCCCACAATAAAATGAATTTTTCATTTATTAAAAGATGCTGCAGTGACAGTATATTAGCTTTAATAAATGAATGGCACAAAAAAAAAAAAATCAATATTCCACTTTCTACATATTAATTTTTCAAAATGTAAATTTAAAATTCTGCTTCATTAACTATTCAAAATGCTAAATAATCTTAATTTGAAATTTTCTAAAATGTTTATTTGATGAATATGAATGAGATAAAATACATAATTTTAACTGAAAGTGGGACAAATTATATAACTGAAAGTGGTAACAAATTATATATATATATATAAATACTGACAAAATAATGACTGTACAAAATAATAATTTAAATTATTCAATCATTAGTATTACCTTTGTATGAATTATGTATAATTTATAAATTTCTGAAATAAAAATCAGTTTATGAGTTTTTTTTAATAAATTCTATTTTTCTGAAATAATGCAACTTCATCCTGTAATGGCCTGCTCTTTAAGAATCTGCTTGCGAAGAAGTTCCTCTTGTGAATGTATATTTTCCTGTTCTATGTCTTCATGACTAGGATGCCATAATCTTGTGATAATTCTTTCTAAATTAATGGCATATACAGTATGTGATGAAATACAACTCTTATGAATCTAGAAATTAAAAATTACAAAGATCAACCAATTGTAATTTTTCAAAATTTATAAACACACAATAAAATAGAAAAAACTAGAGGAAATGTAGAAAAAGTACCTTTTGTATAAAAAAAGCATCAAAGATATAAATCCTGCTATAAAATTTATAAATTTATCAAGAATTTTTATAAAAACTTTGCTCCTTAACCTGGTTTGTATGTGAATATTAAAATGTGAATTGATCAGAATATCTATCATCTCTTTGTTCATTTGCAATGAGCTATATGAGTTTTTAGAATGAGTGAGTTGTATGAGTCACTTTTATAGTCAATCATTGACTTTCACAATTATTTTTTTTTAGCTATTTCTTGAGATATACATTCATTGCTGAATGGAGAAAAATTTAATAAGCAAAAGATCAAAATTCACTTTATTACTTTTATAATCTGTTATAACAAAACTAAACTAGCTACTATTTATATGAACTAATTTTATAGCAGAATTATATAATTAATTGACTTATAATCTGAAGCTAATCAACTGACTTAAATTTCATTCAATGGTTACAGCAGGATAAATATAATTATTTATCTACCTTGAAAATTTTTGTCCATTACTAAGTTTCTGATATAATATCTTGATGTAATTTAATATTAAATATGGAATAATAAATAGATACTATTTAAGAAAAAACTTTAGTACTATTATATTAAAAAGATTTAGAGAGAAAATAATAGATACTGATTAGAAGAAAAATAAATTTAAGTATACCAGAAGAGCTTCAAGCAAATCAAATGCTGAAACTGGTGGAAGACATTGAGTTACACCACTACTTGCTATCTGTAAAGCTATTTCACTCTCACAATGATCAATTGTTGGCTTAATACTTGGAACATGTTCTCCAAGTGCTGAAACAGCTGTTTGATTACTAAAAGCAAGAAAAGTTAATGTTCATTTTGAAATTTTAATTTAATATCATTTATTTTATAATTACCTATTAGTCATCCAATCTGAAATCTTATTTGCATTTCTTATATATGGATTAATAGGTGGTGTACCCATTGCATATTGGAACTTTCCTTCTCTAACTTTATATGCATTTCTTCGACTAAAAACAGCCATTAGTATTGTTTTTAATTGTTGCTAAAATAAATCATGAAAAAATTGAAAATATTTAATTAAAAAGTAATGAATTCTACAAATTTTATTAAAAATTTTATTTACTTGGACAGCTAGCATCATTAAGCAAGCAGAATTATCATCAACTCCATCTAAACCACAATCCCAAGCAGTTACAAACATTCTTCCATGAATCATAGATAAATCAGGCAAAGTATAATCTCTAGAGCAAAAAGATAGTCGATTATCTTCTTGAGGATCTTTGGCTACAGCATGTGGAGCATATTGTACAAAACTTACTGGCTGAAATCTATGCTATAAAGATAAGATTATATATATATTATAAAAATTGATTAAAAAATTATTTAAATTTTTAGCACTTTCCACAATTTGAATATAATCAAATATTTATAAAAGAATATATTTTATGTAAATTAAATTATTGATTAACTTCCAATTAAGCTGAAATTTAATCAAACTATTAATAATCTTTACAAAAATTATGAATTCAAATATTATCCATTCTAAGTACAGAAAATAGCATACAAATATTGAATCTTTTCTTTCAAATTTAATAAGTCAATTCTTTAAACTAAAATTCTGTGGTCCAATGGAAAAACAAGATAAAATACAATATTGCTACTTTGAGAAACACAGTTTAAACATTTCCTCTTTGGTTTTCTGTTCCTCTTTTGAAAACAGGAAAAATGGATGAAAGATATTTTTAAATCGTGATTATAGTACAGAAAAATACCAGCAGAAATAACATATGTTATATAGAATTTTGTAAACTTATTTTTAATATAATTATAAACTTACCCTGTTTTCCAAGAACAACTACTTTAGCTAGTTTTACATATGAGAAATACTTAAATATAATTAAATAAGAAAATTGGAAAATGCTATGAAAAATTTTATTGATGGGAAATAGTGCCAAATGAATAAATATAGGAATAGAAATAAACACATATTGGATTAGGAAAAAGCATGAATGACTAGGCAGACAAACTTACTCTTACTTGTTCATTAAAATGATTAGTATTACAACAAGCCAAGAACAGTCGCTTTCTGACTTACTTAATGGATTCTGACTAGTAATATTTTTGGATTCTATGCCAAACACTATTATAGAATGGTAGGATTGTTTTCTTGATGTAGATTAAAGGCTATTTGACCTCAGTGATTTTCTTTGGTGAGATGCTTACTGATTTTATCCTTGCTGTAGTATTTTGTACTTTAATCTGAAGTGGATAATTTCAGTGAAAACATTGTAACAAGTCATGATTTTAATTGATTGAGATTTATAAGTAAGTATTACAACTTTTGAAATTTGAAGCTATTTGGGTTTATGCAATTCAAGCAAGACAGTTTCATAGTCAAATATTAGGAATTCTCTTTCTGCATCAATCATCACGAAAGGAGATAGTGAAGGAAATGACAAAAGAAAATGAAATAATAATCCCACAAAACTTAAAATGACTAGCTTCTCACTGCCATGACTGCAGCCTATGATTGCATAGATAATAACACCATCTGTTGACCAAATGAAGAAAGTGGCACATATAGTTGTTTATTCAGCCATTGATCTCAAAAATCATCTTCCATATGAAAATAAACTGTGGAATAAGATAGTGAATACGTTTATCTTGCTTTTAAAAAAGCGCATTTCCAGATCAAACTAGGTAAATTGACTTACCTTGTTTTTTCATCTGATCACTCAATTATAGTTTAAATTAAAATGTGAATTCACAACTGCATTTAACATATAGATTATTGTGCTAATGTGCTTTAAAATCAGCAAATTAAATAATTACAAAAATAACTTTCAAGCGAATGGAAAGCCCTAAACTAATAAATTATTTATAATTATGAAAATTAAATCAGTTCTCTTATGCAACACATGCTTTTTGAATTATAGATATAATTTGGGCAAAAGTTTTGTTTGTAATCAAATTATTCATAATTTTTATACTGCTATTATTTTTCCTCCAGAAGTACTAAAATAATTCTATATACTGTATTTTCTAATATATTTTACAATTAAACCAATTAAAAGTTTCTTATTTCATAAATTTGAATGAAAAATTTCAATTATAAAGCAAAGATAATCACCAGCATCTTCAAATACTGCCTTAATATGTTAACTAAATGTGTAATTTTACATTATATTGATTGCTAGAGGATTCTGCTATTATAATGTTTAAAATTCTTGAAAAATTTTTTAAAAATTTTCTGGAATTTGAAAATGAAATTTTACATTTGTAAGTACAAATGTTTATAACTCAAGTTCTTATAATATTATATACTGCATTGTATTCTTTAATGGACGACAGTAAACAAAGAAAATACCTCAAATGTAGCTCTCATTGGACGACATTTCCTTTTGAATTTTCCTTTCTTCTGTTTGTCTTTATTTTGAAGATGACTAGACAAATCTTTAGTTGCTAGTAAATAAGCATACACAACATTATATTATATTATATTCTGCAAAATAATCTAAGTCTAAATAATACCTACCATGACTTTGACAAAGACAGTGACATTTGTTTAGCACTGCTAGTAGAAATTCATTGTGCAAATGGACTAGAAAAATAAGAAAAAAAATTCAAATTTAAATCTAAAGTATAGTATACAGATAGGCTTTAACTTACAATGGATATAATTTGAACCCCACAGTCATAAGTTGACCAAAATGTATGGATTTTTCACTACTAATGTTTACTAAGACACTACAAATTATCTTAATAAATATAATGAACACAAAACTACAAGAACCAGACAAAAACATACCATTGGGTCATAGACTTGAGTCAATGAACATACAACTTACACTGAACATACAATATGTTTACATCACCATCATAAGTACAAATCATTATAAGTCAAGTACTATCTATATATCAGAAAAAAATTATACTGAAAACAGAAAACTTGTAAAGAAGCTAACTCAGACCTGTCCTATTTTATGTTTATACGCACTCTTTTCTTATTATTTATCGTTATTCATTATTATCTAACATATTATATTTTAGTTTACGAGTTGACTTACTTTCACCTTCTCCGTCATAGTTAGCAATCACGTGTTATGGAATCAGAAACCATCCTGTGGAAGAGCTGTCCCAGCTAATTACATCATCTTATCTAACTAATTTTACCACTGATCCAATATGAGAATGTAAGAATGATCCGTATCGATGTTTTGTTCAATAAATAAATTGTAAAGATGATGACACGAATGAATTACTCTGTAAACTAATGAATTTAAACTTGTTACGTGTATTTATGTAAATGAAGCAACACGGGACTGTACATCACTCGGATATAAAAGCCAACACAACCAACGACTCAAGGTGGTATTGTATCAATGTAAGGTTGGCTAAGTGACATTCAAATTCTTGCAAAGATCGAAGATTTCTTGAAATTTGTATCGGAGGTGGAGGTAGTAGAATTTAAATAGTATTTAAGGTTTATTTCTTGTTTTTGTAATTGGATTGTTGATATTAGATTTGAATTAAACAAGTTTTGTTGTTTAATTGATTGTTGCTTTATTATCATTCCAATAAAGCATTTATTAACACTTTTGTAAGTGTTTTGAGTCTAATAAATTTATATTTTTTTACTTGTTTTGAGAATTTATTCCAATTTATTACTTTAAGTTCTAACATTGTTTTACTGTTCTTTGATCTAACACTTAATTGGTACGTTTAGTTGTAAGTTCCAAAATCCGGTTTTGTTTTCGCCGGTTAGCATTAGTTGTGTTACTGTTTTGCAGTTAATTATTTTTAAGTTAGAGTTTAGTTAAAGACCTGAGCTCAGACCAAACTCTGGATTGCAGAGTCGCTAGACAGTTAGGTTTAGTTTATAAATTATTAATTGGCATTTGTTAGAATTCGCAACTTTGCAAACTTTAGATTTCTAGGAAATACAGATAGTTCTCAACTTACAACCACTTGTACTTACAACAGTAATAAAATCCATTAATTCTATGATTGGTCAATGTAATTCAATGGATTCAAGTCCCTGATCCAATGATAGAATATATGGAAAGCATGCTTTTTGTGTTTGATTCTTGTAGTTTTGTGTGTTCTTTATATTTATTGAGATAATGAATATTATCCTAGTAAGAATTAGAAGTAAGAAATCCATAAATATTGAGCATTTTTGACTACTAACTTGTTCTGACTTATGATGGTAGGATTCTAAACAGAGCCCCATTGTAAATCAAAGACCCATCTGTATATTATTTTCAGATTTTTTTAATGTAAGTAAGTAATATATAAAAGTTTCAATAAAATACTCAGTTTAACATTGGCCAAAACTTATTACAAAATAAGAGGATTTTCAGATTAGCCCTTTTCAGTTATTTGTGATAATCAATTACAAATATCACTGCAGAAGACTAAATTTTGATCACAATTATGTTAATTTTTTCTTGAAATTTTCTATCATCAGAGAGTAAATTTTATACAAAAATGTCCAATCTTAACATTAATAGCAGTGCTAAGATTGGATGTTTTTGTATGGTACACACATAAAAGCAGTATAGAGTAAATTTTAATGAAATAAAATTATTATAATATAAAAAAATAATTTTAATTTGACATTTTTAAATTTTTTAAATTTTAAAAAGAAAAAAATATTCAAAATTTTGTATTGCAAATTGTCAAAAGTTTGTTGAATCAGAATTTCATAATTTTAATGTTTATCCTGACCATGTTTGGAAAATTCTCTTATTTGGAATAAAATAAAAAAAAAATATTTAACAGATAATATTATCTGATGTTATTTCTGTAACATATACATAATTTTATATGAATAGTTCATTTGTTCAATAAAAGAAATATTAAGCAATAATTTTAAGCAGTTGAGAATTTGAAAAAACAACACAACATCTAACAATTAACTACTGGTTTTACTCACCTATATATCACACTATTGTGATTTGAAAAAGGAACTTAAGGAAAAAATTTCATAAATGATTGTTTATATACAGTATAACAATATGTCAGTCATAGATGGAAACCAGAACAAAGAAATAACTATTTACAGTAGAATCTCTCTAATCTGACACATATGGGATTAGGGCTTGTCAGATTTCAGAGATTTGTCAGATTACTGAATCTGACAAATCTCTGAAATCCGACAAGCTCTAATCCCATATGTGTTGGCTGTTCAATGAAAAAAATGGAATTACACAAAGGAATACGCTCAGTTTAGTCATCTTTTTAATGCAAACTTTTGCCACAAGTGGTGCTGCCATCATCCACCATTACACTTGATCAAACTGCTTAGCACAGGTTTTTTTTCTACTTTCCAAAATAATTATTTTTTCTTGATATGGCAACTTATTGTGCTGTTATTGGTACTGCTTATTGGTTGCACAAATTCATATTGAAAATTAAAAAAGTGGAAGTTGGAACAGTATACTGAACATGAGAATAAATTACATGAAGAATGTGAATGTTTGGTAACATTCAAGTTACATAAATTTCCGAAAGATCCACAGCAATGAAGGGAATGGATCTCTTGCTTGCATGAGAAAAGATTTTTAAACCTGGAAAATATTCTGTGGTGAGTTTTTCGTAGTATTAAAAAATTGGTAAATTGTAGCAGCAATAATTTTTTACTTTTAAATTGGAATTAGAAATATTAAAATAAATAGATTCCAAAGTGTTTTAATCATAAATTAAGGTAATTTAGGTATTTCCAAATCATTTTCTAGATAATCAACCAACTGAACAAAATCCCAATCCTAAAATAAATCTAGGTTACGTTAAAAAGGTAAATACATTATTAATTTCAATTTAAATCACTTAAAATTATTTAAAATTATTCATGTTTTAATAGAGGTTACATTGGGCAGAAGAAAGTTGATTAAACATCAAACAGAAAAAATTTCATCAGAACCTAAAACTGTTGAATCTTCATTCAGAGATGAAAAGTTATCCACATCTCTGTCTAGACAAGACATTATGACAGTCATTAATGATCCAGGACCATTAATCAATGACACAGGAACTAATGAAATTTTGCAATCTTGTAGCAAATGTTCAATTCTAAAACAAGATGCTAATACTCAATGGGAAGATGTAAGTATGATTGATCACAATTACTCAGTGATACAAGCAAACAACTTCAAACCATTATCGAAAGATCAACAATTACAAGTTCATCTTCCATTTTATACAAAACTAACAAAAGACAGTTGTAAATTTTATACTGGTCATAATTTAGTTTAATTCTTTTCAGTTCTCAAATTTAAATATTGATATGTATATATAATATTTGAAAAAAATATATAATATATTATAAAAAGAAAAAATAGAAGTAACAATAAATGGTCAAAAAATAAAATTAAATCTAACTATATTTTTTCCTTGATTAAAGGCCTTAGTTCACTTAAGAGTTCAACAGTAAAAATTTGTTTGGAAGATTAAATACTTTTAGTATTAATGAGATTGAGGTTAGGCTTACTGTTTGGTGATTTAGGATTAAGATTCAATATTTCCACTTCTCTGGCTAGCAATTTATTTACTAGGTGGATTAAAATAATGAATGAACAAATTGGAAATGCTGTCTGTTGGTTGCCAAGAGAAGTTATTTTTGGCTCAATGCCTGAGAATTATCCAAACACAATATATGTAATTGATTGTTCTGAAATATTCATTCAGAAAGCAAAAAGATTAAGTAGCAGGACTCAAACATACAACCATTATAAAAGTCATAACACTTGTAAATTTTTAATTGCTATTGCTCCAAATGGATTCATCATGTTTTTATCTAGACTTTATGGGGGAAGAGCGAGTGACAAATTTATTGTAAAGGATTCTGGATTTTTAGACTATATTCTACCTGATGATCAGATAATGGCAGATTGTGGGTTTACAATTGAAGATTTATTGCCTTTAAAAGCATCATTAAATATTCCATCATTTTTACATGGAAAAGACTGAGGAAGAAGTTGTCAGTACTAGAAGAATTGCAGCTGTACGAATCCATGTAGAAAGAATGATTAATTGCATGAAAACATTCAGAATTTGAAAAAAAAAAAAAAAAAAAAAAAAAAAAAAAAAAAAAAACATTTTGGATGATATTCTTATGACTGTTGGTGGTTTGCGTAATTTACAAAGTAATATAATTAAAACAAATTAAATGATTTAAAAATTTATTTAAAATATTTAAGTAAAAAAAATTTTTTTTTTATATCTGAACAAAACTTGTAAAAAGATTATTTCAAAAATCTTACATAAATGAATTTTTTTAGATTTAAGGATTACAAAAGTCTATGTATTCTTTTGACAATTTAAAATAATTGTTAGAATGTAAAATCGACAATAGTTGGTAAAAGATGACAAAAATAAAAAATCTTAAAAATTTAACTTTTTCATTTAAATATTATTTTTTGGTATTATTAATTCTGCATACTCATTTTCTGACCAGATAAAAAATACATTTTGTTCTTTGTCACACAGTACATAGCTAATTGAATGTGAAAATAATAACCATTTTTTCCATTTTCAGATTAAAAAAAGATTTCCATTAGAATTTTTCTGCACATCATATTTTCCAGATGAAATGAGCTCTGTTAATTCTTTAGAAAAAGGACACTTAATTTCAAGAATGGTGGTATTATTTATGATTCCATCAGGTGATGCAGAGAGTCATGGATCTTCGGATGACACATAAGTACCATATAATTGTACTGTATAATTTTGCATGCCTTCAAAATATTTCCTTGCTGTTGCCTCATGTAACTGTTCATGTTTTGTGGCAGTATTTCCTCTAAACTTTGCAAATAAGTGGTTTTGGATTAAATTTTGTTGGATCAGTTGTTTGTCTTTTTGGAATGGAATTAGCTTTAGAACTTACTTGGAATTCTTATTTTTCTTGAGTCTAACCATAAATTATTATTTTGGTGACTGGTTAATTCACTAAGGCTAGTTAGTTTAAATGAGGTAAACAAACATATTTCTGATAAAACTGTAGACATGGCAGATAGGTTGGAATTACTGGGCTTGAAAAATTAAGGTTCTGGTCTGAATGTTTAATAGGTGTTGATAGTGCAATTGACTCAATTTTACAGAATGCTGTAGAATGTAGCAAAATTCCTTCTTTGTAGACTTCAAACAAAACAGGATTCTCTTTTATAGCAGACATGAGTCTAACCATAAGTTATTATTTTGGTGACTGGTTAATTCAGTAAGGCTGGTTAGTTTAAAGTGAGGTAAACAATCATATTTCTGATAAAACTGTAGACATGGCAGACAAGTTGGAAGTATTGGGCTTGAAAAATTAAAGTTGTGGTCTGAATGTTTGATAGGTGTTGATAGTGCAGTTGACTGCACTATCAACACCTATCAAACATTCCGACCACAACTTTAATTTTATAGAATCCTGTAGAATGTAACAAAGTTCCTTCTTTGCAGACCTCATACAAAACAGGATTCTCTTTTATAGCAGACTGCAAGTTTATCTGTGAAGAATATCTTTTAGGCACCAAATTTCTTCTATCACTCACAGGTTTTACAGATTCAGATAATTTTGGTTTTTTAAAGTTTATGTTTTTAATCTGATCTGGAATTACATTTCTTTTGATACCAGAATTCCATTTCAAATGTTCTGTGGTACATGAAGTGCCTATATAACCTTTGCTAGCTGCAAAAGCCATTTTGTGTAACAGTGCAGCTGAATGTGAGCAGGTTTTTCCCAAGCCTGCCACACGGGTACCAGAATTGCATTTCAAATGTTCTGTGGTGCATGAAGTGCCTATATAACCTTTGCTAACTGCAAAAGTCACTTTGTATAACAGTGCAGCTGAAAGTGAACAGGTTTTTCCAAAGCCTGCCACACAAGTACTGCCACAAGTAATGATTGATCCATTTACTTCCAAATATGACCAAGCTTTGTGAGGAGCATTATTGAGTCTTTGAGAAGGTTCAACCTCACATTTCAAAATTACAAGTCCATTTTCACATTTGAAATTTAATATGGTGCCAACAAATCCACTTTGAAAGTAATTACTGTATAAGCCTCACTGTTACAGATTCAGATAATTTTGGTTTTTTAAAGTTTATGTTTTTAATCTGATCTGGAATCATATTTCTTTTGGTACCAGAATTGCGCCTGCCACACGAGTGCAGCCACAAGTAATGATTGATCCATTTGCTTCCAAACATGATCAAGCTTTGTGAGGAGAATTATTGAGTCTTTGAGAAGATTCAATCTCACATTTCAAAATTATAAGTCCATTTTCACATTTGAAATTTAAAATGGTGCCAACAAATCCATTTTGAAAGTAATTATAAGCCTCACTACTCTTAAAAGCTCTTGCTTCTTTCATGTCACATGATATGCTTTCTATAAAATATCAAATTATATCTCCTTCGCTGACATTTGGCCATTCAATCACATCATCCTTCCAAGTAGAGATTGTGCTTGGATGAGGAAATGATTTGTCACTTGTATAATTAGAAAAATTACAAAATACCTAAATGAAAGTTTTATTCTTACTTTGAAAAATTTTAGTTTATAATATTTATTCCAATAAATGAAACTTGGATATTTTTTATAATGTAGCTTTTATATACAATATTTCAAAATATTTTAATATATCACAATTTTTTTTATCTATTAAAGCAGAATTTCAGTTTGAGACAATCAGTTTTAAATAAATTAAAAATAAACCGTATAAAATAGAGGTAATATAAATTAATTTTTTACTGCAATGAAAATTTTCAAAACTTATTGGAATTTTAATTGTCAATTATATACGAGATTAAACATTAAATTACAAAGCCTTACAATTAAAGCTATCAAGATAAAATTTCTCACAATTTTTCATCTATTCATTTTTTATTTAAAAAAAATCAAGCTATGTATTTGTAATTTTTTGGATGTTATTTATTAGCATGTGAATAATTTCTAAAATCAATAAATACATAAAATTATTGTAGTTCAATGTTAAGCTGGAAGGATTCTAGTTGAGCCATAGCACGCGGATAAACATTAGAGAATTGAAGATTCGCCGCCCACCGACTGATGTATAAAATACGAATCGACAATTCCGTTGTATTAAAGATTAACTCCAAAACTATTTGGGCTATCAAGATGTTTTTATTAGAATTATATCATATAATCAAAAAGTAAGAATATAATTTCGAGTCGACTGTCGCTTATCATATATCCGCGTGCTGATGCTCAACTAGTATCTTACCGTTAAGCTTTAATTTGACATCTTTAACTGATATTTAATTATCTAATCTTAATAATACTCACCTATTATTATTGTGGAATTTAAAGTTCCCTCGTAGCCCATGTTGTACAGGTAGCTTGCTCGAGTGTAATGGTAGCGAAGTCACGTGACCAAACATGGCTGCGCCCATTGGTTTTTAAAGTAAAAAGGTCAATAACCAGTAGCACAATACACATCGACTATAAACATCATATCTAACATCTCGGAGGATAAAGCGGTGGCTACACCCTCCATATAAACAGAAAGAAGAAGAAGAAGAACCAGTAGCACAATATAATCAATGGCAGTTTTCATAGTAGTCTTTCCCAAAATGCTTATGAATTATAGTATAGCCCACTGAGTAATACAGTGGGTGATCGGTTAACGAACATAATCCGTTCCAAGATAATGTTTATTAACCGAATTGTTTGTTAACCGATCATTGATTTACCTTAGGTTTTTATGGGAATTTGATTAATTCGTTTAATTTTTTTTATATTTATATTATTATTTGTTTATTTATATGTAATAACAATAATATATATATCCACTGAGTAATACAGTGGGTGATCGGTTAACGAACATAATCCGTTCCAAGATGATGTTTATTAACCGAATTGTTTGTTAACCGATCATTGATTTACCATAGGTTTTTATGGGAATTTGATTAATCTCCTTTTTTTTTTTTTTTTTTGTTCCCGTATGGAGGTTATGTTATGCACTTGTCCTCCGAATAGGAAGCCCCGAAAAGTAGAGCGCAAAATTAAAAGCCGAAAGAGAGGCAGACGAGTCCGCCGAGTGGTCCGAGTCCGTATGCGAGCCCGCCGCAGGCTCACAGTGACGGATGTGAACACCATTGATGCAGTTCCGTTTCCCGCAGTGACGGAACTCGGAACCACCAACGCGAGGTAACCCCTTTAGTCGCCTTTTAAGACACGCCGGGTCAAACGGTGGGTATATTCTAACCCCTACCCACAGGGGGTTTTTCTCTCTCCTTCAGAATTTTTTGGAAGTGATTAATAGCATTATCGTGGTAGAGATCCCCAAGCCTATTGACCTCAACCAGTGCTATTTTACGAGTTCATTTTAATCGGGAAAAACTACTGTTTTTCCATCCTTACCCATAAGTCCACTAACGCGCAAAGCCTAAGCCTGTCATTCCGTTAGGTTAGTTAAGCCGAATTATCCTCATGGAATATTTTTATCTGGCGGCGCCACTTATAGAGCCGTCATCATCACAGGCTGACCAACATCCATGATAGGGTCAACCGGAAGATTGAAGGATGGGTTTCAATGGGCAGGGCCCAGATCCCTCCTGGAAAATTGGAGGAGTGGAACCCCCGGATCTTCCAGAATATTAAGCCACAGCTTTACCACGCAGTCATCGGGCTGACCGGTCATTTCGTCAGTCCGCGGGTCCCATAGTTTGTTCTGTGAGGTTTTCGTTATCCAAACATGTGTTCGTTAACTAACAAAATATTTCGAAAAGTGTTCATTATCCGAACTATTCGTTAATCGATCACTCACTTATATACAGAGTGCTCACTTCCATTGGTTGCTAGCTATGTTAACTTCAAATGTCAATGTGGCGCCTCTAGCATGAACGAAAGAACTAACTCTGTGGTTGAAACAGGGTCGAAAACATCTTTCCATGCCATTTTATTTCATGGAAAAATTTTTGTTACTAAATTTTAAAAATTAATTTTATAAAACTTTTATAGGAATTTTAAATTTAAAAAATAAATAAACAACTAAAGAAACAAATATTTTTAACAGGTGAAAGTTTAATAATTAAAATTTATCATCATAAAAATCATAGACACGTAAACAAAAATTTCGTATTGCATTACTTTAGATATCTATCTATAGCTTTTAGTTTTAAAATGTGTTTCATACATAGCAATGTTATAATTATAATTCTACAACTTTAATTTATAAAATTCCAAATATCAGAACATAATATAAAATTAACTTAATTTTTAATATTGAAATAATTAGTACGTTTTTTCTATGTAACAATTTACATTTTATCACAATTCGTTGTAAGTGACTCAATTTCTTCCTGGATGATCTCTTCAAATGTAAAATATACGCTTATAATCCATACAAGTATTTGTCAATATATTATAAAAAATTTCTATTATAAATTTTCTACCTATCCTTCTTTGATTCATGGTAATCTATTTTAGTCCAATTTATTATTTTTAAGTCTGAATCTTTGTATTTTAGCATAATATAGTATTAAATCATATTTAATTAACATATTAAATCTAATTCCATCTGGCTTCACGAATTGATTTCAACCTTTGTATTTTAGCATAATATAGTATTAAATCATATTTAATTAACATTTTAAATCTAATTCCATCTGGCTTCACGAATTGATTTCAAAAATAAAAATAAAAAAATTAAATAAAAAATAAAAATAAAAAAATAAAAATAAAATAATTAATACGTTACCTTAATACGTTGGAAATGTGTAGAGGGCAAGATTCTGCTTTTCATGGAATCCGAGATTCTTGCATAATATTTTTAGTCATATTACTAGTAGTAAATCAGAATATAAATCAATTGCAAAAATGGAACAGATAAGTAGCTATATGAAAAAGTACTTATCACAATGAAGTATCAATAACTGTGCGCTATGCCATCTTGAAAGGCAGTGCCGTGCCCAGAAATTTGGCAGCCCGTGTGCAAGTGTTAGTTGGCTGCCCCTATTCAATCAAAAAACAAAAACTAGAAAATTAATAGTCATGTTTGTTCAACTTTAAATAATTTCGTTTATTATTTTATCAGTAATAATAGATAACAATCTATAATCCATACAAGTATTTGTCAATATATTATAAAAAATTTCTATTATAAATTTTCTATATATAATTTTTTGTTTGATTCATTGTAATCTATTGTAATCCAATTTATTATTTTTAAGTCCGATTCTTTGCATTTTAGTATAATATAATATATTTAATTAACATTTTAAATCTAATTCATCTAGCATCATGGATTGATTTCAAGTAATAACAAAATAATTAATAGGTTACCTTAATTGATCCTTTGGGAATCTGTAGTGTCTTACTTCACTCTGTGTCCCATCTGTCTCAACTAATCTGAGTCCAAGGACGTTGATATAGTCATCGATACGAATACACATCGATGGTTACAGGGGTACAGTCAGGGTACGATGGGTACAATATATAAAATAGCCTTCTCTTTCGGATGTTAAAAAGAATATAATACCATCCATGTTTCAAACTTAAAACTATATCAAATATAGTATACTAATTTTTTTTTTTGCGAGAGAAGTCATTGCTAATAAACATTCTGAAGAATATATTGTTTTAAATTAAAAAATATCTGGTCTGGATTTATGATAACGAAGTAATTTACAATTATTTTTATTTTATTTATTTAATATTATAAGGCGCAAATTTTTTGTATAATAAATTATAAATTATGTAAGAGCTTACCAAGAATAATATCCATGTATATAAATCAATAGGATTGAATATTTTATTATTAATTTCTAGATTTTGCTTATACCATAAAATAATTAATTCAACCCAAACCGACCACCCAAACACAGTATTCTTAACTTTTTAAATGCTTCTAATCACTGTTTATTATGAACTTTTAACTTTTAAAAATAAATAAAACAAAGTACAATAAATCGTGCAATTTAGTAACAAATTTAATATAATCGTTACAATATTTAATATAGAAATTAATTAATAATAGTGTTTAAATTAAAATGCGCTTAATTCCAGATTAATTTATTAAATTAAGTAATCTAAAATTAAATAAATAATGCAGCCAAAATAATATATTGCCATCCGAATTTGCTTTTATTAGATTATTTTGTTACAATGTCTTGCAATATGATTTATAATTTAATTGATGATACTGAAAAAGTAATTATCATTTTTATTTAATTCCCTAATGAAAAGTGAGAATGATAGATCCTCGAATGTAGTCATAATTGCGAATCTATCATTTGAAATGCATTTTGGTAAATTTTTCTCTTCGTGAATATACTGAAAAACGAAGACAAAAACATACAACATGCTCCTCAGGGGCGGATTTAGGTATGGTCTTCATGGTCTGCAACCATGAGTCCCGTTCAATCAAAGGGCTCCTTTTGCGGTCAAAAAATAAAAAAAAAAAAAACAATTTAAATTAAAAATTTAAGAAAAAATAAATTATACAAATTTTTTTCGGGCAGGATTCGAGATTACCTGCTGCGAGTTTTCACAATCTATCAGTAGTGCGACGTACCGAAGTAAAATCGTCGCGCCGCATAGCCGTCCAATGCATCGTCACATAATTGTATTGTCTGTCCACGAAAGCCGCGCCTAGGTAAGGTGGATGAGTCCAAACCGCGAAAGGGAGAGAACATAAATTAGGAAAATCACTATAAAATTTAAAATATCGCTTTAAAAATCGCTAAATAAAATTTTGTCGCTATCATAGGTCGCGAAATATTATCAGTCGCTAAATTTGTCGCTTAATCGGAAAAAATTCGCTAAATCTAACGATAATATCGCTAACCTGGCAACAAGGTCACGAAACACTTTTGATTGTAAAAAAAAATTTGCGGAACACTATATCAGTAAGATCATAAAATAAACGACAAAAATATTCATGAACATGTATTTTACTAAAAATTATACATTACACATTAAATAACAGTAAAAAACAAACATTAAAAAAACATACAGTCGATTCTCGCTATTCGCCGTAGTTACGTCCCATAAATTCTTCGCGAATACTGAATTAGCGAATAGTGAACCATTGTGTTTATGGGAAATATAGAGTTAGATTCCTGCGAACCTTTCTTCCCAACATTTTCACACTTCGTTTATGTGTGTTTTTCTGTTTATAGACACCTTATTTAATTTGTATTATATTACTTATAAATAATTACAGCATATGCAGTGTATAGTACTGTACTATATACAATATTATAATTACAGTAATTTTTATTCAATTTTTAAAAACTATACAATATTATAATTACAGTAATCTTTATTTAATTTTTTAAAACATTAGAGTACTATATACAGTGTTATAATTACAGTAATCTTTATTTAATTTTTAAAAACATTAACAAGTATTATAATTACAGTAATCTTAGTTAATATTTTTAAAAATTAAATATAGTATTATAATTACAGTAATCTTTATTTAATTTTTTAAAACATTAACTACAATTGATAGTTTTTTGATGTGCAAGATGTTTGATGTGACAGCTGACACATTGTCTTTCTGAACTGCGCTGAAAAACTGCGTAGCCTTGTTTGCGGTGGCTTTTTGTCTCAGATCTAAAATTTCGGCGTAAGGAGCAAATGCGCAGGAAGTTAGGCGCCTAAATTTGAGACTGCATTCAAGCATAGGGTTACTCGCGGACGATATGAATATTTTGGCCTACCTGCGGTCTGTGGAGTGAGCAAGGATAGATAATGAGTAATTTTTCGGCAAACCCATTCAGAGACTACATTTGGTAACAAACAACTTCCTTTCTCCCTCTCCAGAGAGAACGAGAAAGGGTGTACATTGGTAACAGTATTTTTGCCGCTCAGCGAGAATCCGCGAATAAGCGCGAAAGCTCCGCGAATAACGATTTTGTGGTTACAAATAAATTTTCGTGACTAGTCGAATACGGAATCCGCGAATAACGAGAATTGACTGTATATTCTTAAAGAAGTGTAAGTAACTCTTTTAGAAAAATGGAGCATTTTTAAATCAAGTTTAATGCGATGCCTGAGCTAATTGTCTTTTGCAGATATGAGCAATGTCAGGTCTAATATATGATAAAGCTAGCCTCATTTCATTATCAATATTCCGAAATCTTTCGCGTTTTTTAATTTTTATGTTCATTTAATGTTGAAAGTCTAACTCCACAAATATGAATGTCGAAAACTGTAGCAAAATCTTAAGTGCTTTTGTGGTAAGCCTGCGTAATAGTTTATTTTTGAAAATGTAAGTTGAATCTTATGTACATTATAAAATGCGTACTGGGCAGTATGCTAAGGTCATTCAAGTAGGCCTCGCTTTCGCGGAACACTTGTAACACACTCACGGAACATCAGTATTCCGAGAAACACCTGTTAAGAACCACTGATCTAGATGGATAAATACTAGACTGATCAAATAATCAAAATACTGTATATTTTGTAAAGATTTAATTTAACTCAAATTTTTTTTGGTTAACAGTTTTAACGCAAATACAGATATTATATATATCGATATATATATAAAACGGTCTTTTATTTCAAATTTTATTATATACAGTATAGGGAAGAGTGAGCCAGACTGAGACAAAAATGTTGTTTTATGTTTTTATTTCTACTGTGACGTCACTTTTATCCCATCATGCAATGTAAGTCGAATGTCGTAAGCTGATTTCACCGTTTAGAATAGGCCCCCCCGGATAAACAGGATCTGCCAAAAAGGCGTGTGTATTAGTAAAACACTAGCCTATCATTGTTTACAATTAAAGATCTATAGCGCACATACAACGTGTGAGGGTAAGAACTTTTTGACCTTCCCTGGTACGATTGGATGCTTAGTCCGATCTTTTTCGGTGTACAGTGGTACCTCTCGATTCGACGCCCCTCATTTGGTCAGTCTGGCCATTCGACAGTTGAATTTCGCGGCCAGGCGCGTGGAATTTATTGTTTGTGTGCTTATTTGTCAGTTCTTGTTGGCCGCTTTGG
Organism: Olivierus martensii; assembly: GCA_000484575.1. Taxonomy (NCBI): domain Eukaryota; kingdom Metazoa; phylum Arthropoda; class Arachnida; order Scorpiones; family Buthidae; genus Olivierus; species Olivierus martensii. Next base: position 34,600 of record AYEL01082950.1, on the reverse strand, counting down.
TGTTTGATCGTGTTGTTTGTTTTAATTTTCGATTCTGTATTTTTCAGAAAATAAAAAATTTACGTATCCGTAGTTATTATTATTTTATTGTGTGAAATTTAGGATGGGTTCGAACAGAAGTGAACGGAGGAATAATTCGGGAAAGAAGAATACTCGATTGAGCTTAGAGAAAAAGAAAGAAATTGTAAAGTGCAGAAAGATAAAACAATTATGATGTTGCTCGAGAGTATGCGGTTCGTAAGACAACTAGGCCACACTTTGCAACAAAGAGAGAAGATTATGGGTGTTGGAGCGTCTGCTGGAGTTTCTGACAATAATAGATCTTTAATCAACGAAGAGATGGAAGAACCGCTTTTCACCCGAATTAGATAAAGACGGAAGATCCAGTAATTCGGGCAATGATCTGTCAGGTTAATTTTCGAAGAATCGAGGAAGAAAATTCCTTAGATCAAACTAAGGAATTTAAAGCGAGTCGAGGCTGGTTTCATAGATTCGAAGATAGAACAGGATAAACAAGAATTTCTTCCAACATCCGAGGCTAATAAATTGAGTGTTTTTTGTAATTTAGTGTATTATAAATAGTAAAATACGTATAGTAAAGTAAATACTATAGGTCTGTTATCTCTTACCTCACCCGTTAAAGGGACAACGAATTAATCTACTTTCCATAGTCTTATATGGGAAATATTGTTCCGCGATTCGACACTAGTTCGGCGACGGATTAATGTCGAATTGCGAGGTACCAGTGTATGAACATGGCAGCCACTGTTGTACCTATCATCGATTAAAATTTAAATGGAAATGTAGAAATTTATGTACTGATTTTTCTGATCGACAATTTGTGCATTTTCTGATCACGCAGAAAATACGGAATGGCTATTTTACCTCCGATTTTGGACATCCGGTTTGTGTGACCAGCCATGGTGAGTGCGATGGTCGGCTTTCCTCTACTCAGTTGCAAGAAAATTTTGGTTTTGATTTTTTGCCGTTTAAATTTCATTCGATATTTTTTGACGTTCGGAAACTTTTACAATTTCTTCGATGAGACCGAATAGCCATAATCCGAAATCCTTAACTTGGTTTCACAACGGGGAGCTGTTTGGAATAGAACTGTAACGGTGCCACGAAAGACGACGCAATAGTGCGCGTGCAGCCGTGGCACACTATGGTGATTCATTCGACCTTAAAACATTTGTCAATGCGCGGTGCAGTAGGTTTCTATTATAGTGTGCCCTATACCTCCGACCCACAAATATATATAACCCCGATTTTGAAACATCGGGGACCGGCCCGAAAAGTCGAACGAGCCGGGAAAACGCACGAAACTGGGAAGCTCTGATAATGTCATAATAAAAAAAAGAACTCTGATGACGTCATAATAAAAACGTTATATAATTAAAACGTAGGAAAAGGGAAAGTTTTACATTGCATGTATAAGAATATGTTGGGACTTCCGAAAATAGACGTTTAAAGCGGGAAAGTCGTACGATACGGGAACGTACGAGCGGGGTTTCACTGTATTTATATATGGTAAAAATATGGTAACGAATCTTTTTCTCACCTTTCTTCAACTCCAACGTATTACGTATCCCAAATCCGAAACATTTTCGTCCCAAATATTTCGGATTAGGGATACTCAACTGCATTTTTTGTCGAACAGACACTCGCATAAAATGGTAGGAAAACGCGACAGGACAGCGTCCTGTCTCCATCCAGCTATCTCGTTGCGTCGCGTGGACGTTTGAAGTGGTCACATTTATTCCATGTTGAAGTGTAAAAAATTGGGAAATTTTTAAAAAATTATAAAAGAAATTATCGATTTACGTATCGTTCCGAAGATTGACTTATATACGGGTTTCAAATTTTTATCGATTTTCAAACTCCGAATTAAGGAGTCGGCTTATATACGACGTTAACCATATATTCCGTGCTATCCGGTGTCGCACTCTTACCAATTAAAATATCGCTTTTTTTAACAATTCCAGTTTATATAGAACAATTCCTTGTAGTTTTTGAGAGCGCATTATTATAAGAATAGATTCTTATTTTATTAGTCAAAAATCACTCCTAGAATATTCTTCATTTCAAAACGTGATCATCACCACTTTATTTACAGAATGGATAATTTCGTATTTTACTGTTTTAGTAATAAACCAAAATTATCGAGTTTATTTTTGTTACTGGATACACTTACATTTTATCATTTGCCACCATAAGGCGCATCTAACAAATACCGAAAATTGCCGCATCTAACGAATAAGGGAAACAAAATTCCATACACGCTCCCAACTGCAGACAGTGGCAAAAACTGCTAATCGATGGCTTTCTTTTTAAACCGGTCGATCGACATTTTATTGCAAACTTAATTATTATTTTTTATTCGTAGTAACTAATACCAGGAATAATTTTGTCAAAGATGAAAAATATCGATTTTCCTAAATCAGTTTCGAGAATTTTCGTAGAAAAGTGCTTTTATTTTATACTATACGAAATCGACAATTGATAAATATGGGGTGATCCGGAAAAATGGCCCCTCGCTTTCGCCGCCTGTAGATAATGAATAGGCTACAAAATGTAAATACACCAAGTTTTTAATGATTCTAATTTATTTTGTTTTAATATGATGGACTATTATTATTGTTTAACACTGGAATTTGTATGCGATGCCTCTAAGGTCAGATTACGATTTTGAAAATCTTGGACTATTCTTTCGGTTCATACCGAATTTTATGTTGAGAGATAAACTAAAAGCCGAACTGTTGTTGGCTACAGACCACATAAAATCAGCGGACCAACAACTAATCCGAATGAAAATTAACTCCACATTCAATTTGCATCGCGAGTTTCCTATTTCGTTTTATTTACATTTTTATCTATATTTTCATTATTATTATTATCCTTAATCGTAAATCGGTTAACATTAAAATACAGTAAGACCCCGCTTAACGCTGTTTCCATATAACGCGGTTTTTTCGAATTCTATCTTTTTATTGATTCACTTTGGCGTGGTTTTTCAAAGCGTTATTCTTACATAATCCTAAATCGCAGGAATTCGTCGCATCGATATTCCTAAGCTATCTCCCAGTGCGTTTGATATCAGTGCACGCAGTACATATGAAAGTCAGAGTTCATATTTATGATCGGTCATAAATGTTATTTTACAGTAATATTTATCCCATTTTAGTTTTAAGCCGAATGCTGCTCCTTTAAACTATAATTCCTCCAAGTTAGAACGTCATTCTTTCCTCGATATTTTTTCGTTGTTTATAGCTTACTGCCATCTGATTACTGCTTTTTGTTCTTAAAACTTATTTTCTAATTTTAAGAATTTTTTTCACGAATGATTTATGAATACAAATCGATAAAAAACGTCTGTAATTAATGTAATATAATAGCATTAATACACGCTACAAAATAAAATTTAAAAAATGCTATGTATATATATTTTTATTCACTGTCCCGCTTCACCTATCCTCATTATTTACGTGTTAATTGACCTCGTTTAACGCTGTTTCATTTAACGCTTTTTTCCTTGGAACGTATCCCCCGCGTTAAACGGGGTCTTCCTGTATCGTCGAAATAATTTTTATTTGTTGTTTTGATTTAGGTCTTGTTACCGTAGTAGCATTAATCGCGGCCATGTCATATTCGTATAGTAGCGCGGATAGGAGGAGAGAGAGGTACGGATGCGCTTTTGCCCATTTTTATATTTCCTATTTAACGAGCGAACACTTTTTGGTGTATTTTGTAAATATTTAATACTGTATCGAAAACTGCTGACATCATTAATTAATTCGTAAATAGTTAACGAATTAATTAAAGATTTATTTAACAGGTGCAATATCATTATAACGAGTCTACTTCCATTTTATAGTTACAGTAGCGCAGTTTGTTCCCAATTGAACGAAAAATTTTTTACATATTTAGAAAGTCAATAAAAACGTATTAAATTTACATCTTTAGAAAGACAATAAAAAAATATTTAACTGTAAAATTATCGAAAAATTTAAATGAAAATTAAGCAATATTTCACTTTTTTAATTTTTGCTAATTAATTAGGTTTAATTTGTAAACACTGGCGGACCATTAACATGGAATCTGCACTAAAGGGGCTGGGATTTCAATAAAAATTCGAGAGTTGACTATATTCACAATTTTGTATCCCGCTGATTATCTACAGGGGCGAAATGCGAGGGGTCACTCTTCCGTTAACCGTTACATCGCATAGGCGATAACTGTTTGTCGATAGTCAAGCTCCGGTAATACCACGTAAATTGTACACAGCCTGGTATTAGGACGCCGTGTTGGCAGACTATATACCGCATATGAATATTTTTTATCCGATTATTATAATTTCAGTTCGCTAACACAGGCGGGAGTGCGAGTCTGATATAAATCGGGAAACTGTTCTTATATAAGTCACGATTTTTTTCTCTTTGCAGCTGTGGACGATATAAAGGAAGAATCAGTCAGCACCCAACGACAAGTAGATACGACTACATATTTTCCACTGGAATACGGTAAGTGTTTTTTTCGTTTGTTTGGAAATTGAAACGAATTAATTCCGAAGAATATTACTCGAGATACAAACCCGCCAGACACAGGCGTCGAAATACACAGACGATACAATTATGTCAGTTTATTATAATAGAAATTACCCGCTCGTATAAACGAACGGAAATATGATCTGTTGATTTAATCTAATAATACTGTATGTAACGACGAAATACACCTCCGAACTTGTATAGGGAATCCAAGATCATTCCGGAAATGGTAAAATCGCATCCATTATTACGTTACAGCGCCATCTGCGAATTTTGTCTTTTTAGAGGAACTACAATTTCAATTTAATTTTTATTCTTTGCAAATTATTAACAACAACAAATAATTTTGGCTGTCGCACACATTGGAAAATTAGACCTTCCTAACGATACCATATTTATAGAAATCGGTACAGCGGTTCGACTGAAAAAGGGACATCCAGTCAACCAGCCACGTTTGACTATTAATATATATGATGATAATTTTCTATGGCTATAAAAGAGTTACTGCCATTACGTCATCGTGGGAGTTACTGTTACGATGACGTAATGGCAGTAACTCTTTAATAACGTAATCCCTGGGATACCGAATCTGTAAAAAATTCCACGACGTGACCAAATCGGTTGTCCGGTCTTGGTCATCGAGCTACTGTACAAATTGGAGAAAGGAGACTTTATACCAGGCCCTTATTTGCCACTTATCGATGACGGTTAATGGAGAATACTAACCGATTTGTAACTGTTCTATGGAGTCGGTCGGATTGGCCGCGTGGAAACGCTTCGGCTTTCCACTCTGGAGGACCCGGGTTCGAGTCTCGGGTCCCACCCCTTGAAAATATTTATCATAGGGTCCGGGCCCGGCCCGTCGATCCCCGTCCTCCACAATCCGGCTGACCCCTCCGCAGGGGTGGGCAGCCTGTGAAAGGGCTTGTTTCGCCCCGCCACTTAGTATTCTCCCTGAATGGAAAGTGGCGTCATCTGTTAACAAAAAAAAAAACGGTTCTATGGAGAACTGTACGTTTTAATCGAATTTCCTTATTTCCCGTTAACCTTTCAGCATTTCGATGGTTGCGCTCTATCCAGAAATAATTATATGCACATTTTTAATCCGAAAACGGTATTTTATATAACATTTAATTTTTCTTTTCACATCTTTTAAAACCGGTTATACGGCCGGATTGACCGCGTGGAAACGCTTCGGCTTTCCACTCTGGAGCATCCGATTCGAGTCTCGGGTGCCACCCCTCGAAAATATTCATGGTGAGGTCCATCCCCGTCTCCACCCTCCGCCGGGGTGGGCAGCCTGTGAAAGGCTTGTTTCGCCCCGTCACATAGTATTCTTCCAGAATGGAGTGTGGCGTCATCTGTTGATAAAAAAAAATCAGTTATGAACTTTTATATTCTTACGAATTAACAATGTCTCGAATTAAATTTATGTTTTATTTTGTCAACAGATGACGCCACTTTCCACTCAGAGTACTAAGTGGCGGGGCGAAACAAGCTCTTCCACAGGCTGCCCACCTCTGCAGAGGGGTCAGCCGGATTCTGGAGGACGGGGATCGACGGGCCGGGCCCGGACCCCATGATAAATATTTTCAAGGGTGGGACTCGAGATTCGAACCCGGGTCCTCCAGAGTGGAAAGCCGAAGCGTTTCCACGCGGCCAATCCGGCCGAAATTTAGGTATTTGATGGCTTTTAGGATATATTAAGTTATTTGTCGTTTGATCGATCAAATACCTTTTTATATAATATAGTAGTACCTGGACTTAAGTCGTTACGATTTTATGTCGGTTTTTTGTTAATAGAAGAAAATGAGTCTATAAAGCCTGGATCTGAAGGCGTAAAATGTCACGTAAAAAACGTCGGTGTATCGATGCCGATGTTACTTTCGCTATATAGCTAGACGCTGCGTCTTTAGCCCGAGTTAACTCTCGTTCGACTTTCTACGCTGCGTATCGGAGTACCTGGCCATTCGTCCAATCCGGATACCAGCTGGTTATTAAAACTTACACAATTATTTACAAGCTTAAAAATGTTATTAGCGACGTTACGAGTTATTTATAGGGGGTCTAGATAGTTTTTAAAGAGCTTCTTCGACTTAAGTCGCCAGTCTCGGAACGAATTAACGGCGTAAAGCGAGGTATGACTGTATACCGCATTTGAGTAAGGAAGATTGGGGTAAGACGAAGATTTCGATATAATTCGGAAACTGTTCATTGATGGTGGTCCAGGCATCATACGTTGTAAGCTGCTACACCTACCCAGTACGATGATTCTACAGTGTCACGAAACGTTTTTGTTCTGCTCTATGTAAATTTCTCGATTTATTTATTTAAATCCAATACACATAACCAAACATTGCAAAAAGCAAACACTGATTAGTAATTAAATAAGACAGAGAAACCAATTTTACGCGATACATAAAAATAATAATAATAACAATAACAATATATTAGTAGAACCCAATGAAAATGATCAAATAAAAAATAAAATCAAATAAATTCAAAGTGTCTATGAATTTCTTCAGTTCTAAATTTGTAGTACAAAAATATCACAATCTAATCGATTAATACATAATATAACGTAACACTTTATATATTCAAAAATTATGCGGTATTATATCTACGCGTGTGTCCATTTAATTTCTATTATTAATAGCGTGGTCATCTCGCCACATTTAGTTTCTCACATAAAAGTAGAGTTCATAAAAGTGACAAACCGGGCAAGATGGTGGGGTATGACGACGAATACGTTATCTTATCCCATATGTTTGTCATCCAGCTCTGTACCAGAAATTGTCGGAGAGCTCCCGATTTTCTTTCTTACATCATAATGTACTCCAGGGATTGCCAAAGTGCGGCCCACCATGTCAGATCATCCGCGATTGTGAATTCAGAAATTTACATTTTTACAAAAAATAAATAAATTTTATCATATAATTAAAAGTTGTTCAGTTAAAACAATACAAGTGCTTCCAAATGTGTTTTCATTATTTGGAAGCACTTATATATGCGAAAAGACTTTCTCAATCACGAGTTTAATAAGTCCAAATTGAGATCAAAATTAACTGATGAACTTTTACTAGCGGTGTTAAGAATACATCCGACCGACTTAGAACCCAGTAAGTCCAAATTGAGATCAAAATTAACTGATGAACTTTTACCAGCGGTGTTAAGAATACATCTGACCGACTTAGAACCCAAGCTCAATGATGTATTATTAAAAAATAACTGCACAAGTCACACACTTCAGACTGATAAATTATTTATTGTATTTTCTTTTTTATTTGAAATTATTTAGTTATTTTTTAATTATTTTTGAAAAAATATAAGTTTAAGTTTGTAATAAAAAGTTATTATTGTCATAAATAAAGAACGACTATGCTATAAAATTAGTGTAAATCTTTCCCTCGCTCTAACTTTTTATCGATTTGAATATATTTTTCCATAACACTTTTTTTCTTTTGAACGTATTTTTCCATAACACTTTTTTGGCCCGCCAAATATTTTGAAATTTACAATTTGGCTAGGAAAAACTTTGGGAACCTCTGATGCCACGAAATATTTACTAAAACAGATAGAATTGGGATGAAGACCGCGCGATGGCCGCGATACACGCTGTAAAAGATGAATGCCATGCAATAAGGCGAATTTGGCATACTTAATTCCACAGGCTACGTGGCGATGCTCCGTGAAAAAAGGTGTTGAAGTGTTTCCAAATTCTAAGGCATTCGCCATGTTTCAATAACTCAATAGTTTATTCAGATTAAGTTATTTTTATATTGTATCATATACAATATAAAAATAACTTAATCTGAATAAGATTAAGTTATTCACTTTAATAAATAGCCAAACTGAACTCTTTAATTATCCAACAAACTTCTTGTTCACTATACCATGTATATTTTACTAGAATAAATTATAAAAATTCTATAAAATTACATTGTCACCGGCAATGTATGAAAAGCAGCCATTGTATAGAATGCCTGGCGTTTTTGGGCGAAGTATGAAACGATTAATATATATACACTTTCCCTAGGCATTGTATATAGTACCTAAGCATTATATAGAATGAATGCTCCGTGAAAAAAGGTGTTGAAGTGTTTCCAAATTCTAAGGCATTCGCCATGTTTCAATAACTCAATAGTTTATTCAGATTAAGTTATTTTTATATTGTATCATATACAATATAAAAATAACTTAATCTGAATAAGATTAAGTTATTCACTTTAATAAATAGCCAAACTGAACTCTTTAATTATCCAACAAACTTCTTGTTCACTATACCATGTATATTTTACTAGAATAAATTATAAAAATTCTATAAAATTACATTGTCACCGGCAATGTATGAAAAGCAGCCATTGTATAGAATGCCTGGCGTTTTTGGGCGAAGTATGAAACGATTAATATATATACACTTTCCCTAGGCATTGTATATAGTACCTAGGCATTATATAGAATGACGAATGCTATTTAGGCAAAGTATCAAAAGTGTCATGAAAAGGCTTTTATTGAAAAAACGTACATGAAAAAGAAAAAATACAAAATAAAGTATAGGACTTTCTTATTGAGTAAAATAAGAGAAAATAAAATATGAACCTATTTGTTGCAACAAGGAAGGAAAGAATTTTATTTTAAATTGCACATAACTGTCTTTCTCACTAAAAAGTAAAACTCGAGAAGAGAGTCATGAAAAGGACTTAAATAAAAATACATAAATGAAGAAGAAAATATTAAATGAAATACAAGAATTTCTTATTGAAAAAATTAACCTACTTATTGCAACAGGAAAGGCTTGAATGACATTTTGAATTACACTTCATTGCTTTTTTCACACAAAAGCACTTCATGTTTTGGCGCACATACACTTGACGAATCCCTGGCCGCTTCTTGTGGATTGAGCAATAGCAGCTGACCGAAGAGATATTTCACGGTCAGGAATGTCTTCAATACCGAGTAAATTCTCTGGACATAAAGTGATTTGTGATCTCGCATACCAGTTGTTTTTTTTATCGACTTGAAATTTCTGAAGGAATTTTAAAACATCTTCTGTCGCGCTCGTAACAACTGCCAACAGATTGCGCGAATGACCTCGTCCCTTGTCAACATCAGGAATAGGAACTCGCACAGTAGCTCCCAAAGAAGCAGGAGGAATTTCTTGTCAGAATTCATTTTCGTTTTTTGGCTTGTATATCCAGATTTTGAATTTTTAATCAATTTTATCTTCGACAGCATTCTTAGTTTTGAAGCAAACAGTGCACAAAATATCAATTTCCTCATCTCCGTCATCTTTACTAGCATGGCCACAGAATCTATGAATTTTTCGACGACATTTTTCTGCATGGATGTGCGTCACTGATATCTTTTAGACACGCAAAACAAGTAACAGAAATGAAAGTCTCTTCGGTAAACACTTCTCTTCAATCACGGATGAGATTGAGTACAATCTCATCCATGTTTTGGCAAATAGACTCTTTTTCTTTCAGAGTGACTGGTTTCGTATTGTATTGTATGAACACTTTCTATTATTTTTTCCAGCTGCTTCTCAGTTTGTATGTCTTGTAAAACATCTTGTGGTAGAGACGTTGTGAGACCCATTTTAGCTTTGCATCCAAAGAAAGCTTCATATGGTGTTCTTTTAATCCCAGAATGATAAGCCCCATTCTTCATAAATTGAACGAAACGTAGTCCCTCATTCCAGCGGTCAGTTTTTCATCCTGCATCCAAGTACACAGCATATTTTCGCGGGAGAAGTACCGGATTAAGTTAGTGCGGAGCCTGATTGAACATTTCTCACTGGCCGCTCAAAATGCAGCTTATATGTATAAATAAAATAAGTAACGTTTATAAATAAATGCGCAATTTTTAATTAATCCTTTGATTGCTATGGACGAATAAATGGGTCCAGCAATCAAAGGAAAAGCTATTGATATGAACTATGGACGCATATATGCGTTTACAATTGTTTCATTGAAAAATACAAGATTCAACCTTATCGATGAGTTCGAGATAGTCACATATAATTAATTTGCTTATCAATGACAATAAATAAAAAATTTACTTTATCCGAAGCGCTTTCATTTGATAGAATGTTACTTCTTTCAGCAAATGACAAATGTGATGGCAGAAACGTTGCAAAATAATATATCATAATGGAAAGTTTTTATTTTGGACAAATTAAATCAATATATGAAATACACAAAAGATGTTAAATTAGTACTTATGAAAATTTAAAAATATAAATAATTTTGTCAAACAGGGTGCAAAATATAGTTGATTCATTGTCTCTCAAAAGTAAAAATAAAAACTATTTATCTAATGAATTTTGAGCAGATTTTAGGAATAATTTTTAAATTCTCTGCATATTTTTCCAGGAAAAATCAAAATCTGTGAAGTTTTTTGAATAATTTATCTTAATGTTTTTAAACTAATTATTACGATTGGCTATATCTTCATGAATTATCGATAACAATAGTAGAACCTTCGATAACATTCCTAGTGAGAAGAGAATTGATGATTCACTCGTTGAATATCACATCATTTTAAAAAATACTCACTCGTTATTCTGCAAATTTCATTTATAGTATATAACTCATTTCCTAGGTTAAGACTCTTCCCGTCTTAAATTTACCTGTAAAAATGCGAGTTTCATCTACTTGAGTCATAAATCCAGGATCAACTAATAACCTTCTATTATTCATCTAAACTGTAAAACATTTTCGATATTTTCTGGTAACATTCATAACATTCATAAACATTTTCGATATTTTCTGGTAACAATTTAGCACGCTTACTATAGTAAGCGTGCTAAATTGTAATTAAAAACAGATTCACCCGCCATTAATTTGATTACTCGGAAAATATTTTCAGAATATTAAAGAATATACTGGATTCTGCAAAAGTATGTTAATTAATCTAAATAGAAAATTTTTTCCCACATGTTCCAAGAGAGAAAATAAAATCGATTCATTTACATTGTTTTTCAAAAAAATTTATTTTTTGTGGATCTACGAAAATTCGAAGGCTGGGGTGTAAAAGCCCAGTCATAATAGTGAATCTAACAGATTATTCTTCGTTTACAGTATTAGTCTTTTCATGATTTCATTTTTCCTCAACTCGGGGCACCCTCAAGCTCGAGGCCCGATTGGGTGCAATCGGCTCGTAACTCCCTGAATTTTACCAGAGTCATACTTGAATGGTATAAAGAAATATTTACACTTTCGTGTAAGAGTATCTTTCAGTCTCACTGTACCCCACTGAAGGGCAGTGTGAGACACTGCATGGGTTACAACGAGAGATGATATCAGCAGTGGCTAGCTAGAAATTTTGGGCCCTAATGCAAATGTGGCTCAAGGGCCCCCCGTCAAGAAATATAAAACTGTAATAAAGAATTTTTAAAATAAAAAAAAAAAATACTTTATTTTCTGTATAAAGACTTTATGAAATAATAATATAAAAGTGTTTTCGGATGGCGGTCAACGGTCAAGTGTTTACTAGTGCTCCGCATTTTTGTTCTTTTTGACTGGTTTTTGGAGGAAAGGAGTAAAGTGATAATCACTGTTGGAAAGATCATCTCAAGACCTCTTTAACGGTTTTAATTTCTGCTCTGTATCCTCTTTAGTTTTTAAACTACGGCAACTTTAAGCTTGAATTTTTTTTTACTTATAGAAATGATTAATTCATATCAAATAAAATATTTATTAATTAAAATCTTGCAATATACAGTATTATAAATTAAATAGATTCATTTCACACATTCATATTTTATTAAGTATTTCTGATTTATATAATTATCTTATAAAAACAACTAAGATCATATGAAATGAATCTATTTAACTGAAGTTTAATTTTTACAATTAGCATGATACATTGATCATTTTAGTATATAATTTTATTAGCTTAACATTTGAAATTTCCAATCAATAACTTTTCGTTTTGGTGGATACTTTAACTCTGGATCTGAAATAATTATTTTTGAATGAACTTGATTATGTAATGCAGCTAATGCATTTGCTGTCACTGATGGTCCTAAAAGCATTGAATCATTATTTAGATTTTCAGGAGGCCAAATATTTGTGATATTTTTTTCAATTAAGTTTAATAAACAATTCACTTCTTTGTGAAGATTTTGGCTTTCTTTATCATATTCAAAAAATACTAGTATTTTAATTAATTTTCTCACATCAGTTTTGATAATATCTGCAGTATTTATTATTTCTTTCAAACTTGCAATTAAAGCAAGATCTTCATAAGGACTACCTTCTTTCAAATTATATAAGTTTTTCATGTGTTTTTTACTTTTAGACATTTTTGTTGAAACAGATTTTATTTTACTCCTTTGGCTTAACATAGAATGAGAACTACCACTGACAGAAGTTATATCTGAGCACATATCATCTTGTTCATTATATGCATCAATAGAATTTGTTTCTTGTTCCAGTTTTTTTGCTCTCACTACTTTCAAACGGTCAACTTTTTTTTGAAAATCACACTGCATTGCTTTAATTGTTTCAATATTACCATTAAAGTTATCCAACAAAGCAGGTTTTAGATGTGTTTCCAATAAACTTAAATAATTATATTTTTGTATTAGTCTAATAGCTATTTCCCATTCTTGACCTTCAATAAGTGTCAAAATACTATCTTCATATTTATTAACAAACTCTTCTAAAAGGGTTGCTGCTTCAACATACCTTCTATTATTTTTCAGAAAAATAACATTGTTCATTGCTAATTCAGATATCTTATCTTTTTCAAAACCAAGATGCATTGCAATTGAAATCATCAAATTCCAATTTCCACACAACTGGAAAGCATTTAATGCATTTTCAAACTTTTCACATCGCTTATATACAAGACCAGCTTCTTCATAATATCTCTTTGACATTAAATAATCTGCATACATAGACCATATTTTCTTATTTTCTTCTGAATCAAATGGAAATAGATGTAAAGCTTCTTTATATAATTTTTCTGTAGTTATTAGAGAGATGCATTCATTAAAATGATTTTTACATTTACTTATATGATATAATGCTGTTTTGTAATTTTTAAGATACATTTCTATTTTATATTTTTGATAATTGGTTTCTAAAGAATGTAAATCATTTAAAAATGGTAAGTATTCCTTTGGATCTTTATTTGATTTTTCAGCAACCATTAATATAATATCAAAGTCATATGTTCCTAATGCCACATCATATAAACTATTAACATCTACAATGGAAAGAAGAAATTTTAGAGCTTCATCCTTTATTCCTGATTTAACTGATTTTATTTTTCTTAATGCAACATCTAATTCTGGTTCAATTTTTCTTGCATGTGCTGCAATTATAGGTAACAAATATTTTTCTTTATCTAATCTTTCCATTGAATTTAATAAAGCATCATATATAGAATTCAATTTTAAAGATCTGCATTCTTCTTCTTCTGCAGAAGATTTAGAGTTTGGATCAAAACTAGAATTTCTGATATCAGCAATAAATATATTAATCTTTGATACACAATTAACTTTCTGTATAAATAAATCAGTGTTTTCTAAAAATATTTTTGGGTTATGATCATATATAAAATTCATGTTTATTCTATGTTTCCACATTAAATTGAATGCAATTTCAAAATGTAATTTATTTAATAATTCTTGTAAGGTATATAATATCAGAGTACGAGGATGAATAACTTCTAAATTACCTCTTGGCATTTGTAATACTACTTTAGTGTCACAAGGAACTCTTGTTATCAGTCTTGAACCTCTTTCTATTGTTCTTGGATTTTTTGAATTATGGATGTTCTTAAGAATATCTTCCAAATTTCCTTCCATTGATATACAATGCAAATTATGTTGATAAGTTGTAAATATAAGAAAGTCTTTGTTTAGATGGAAAGAAATGCAACTGGATGATACTTCTTCATTATTACAATAAAGTTGAAAACGTTCAGTTAGTCCAAATATTATATTATTATTAAAAATAGACATTACAGGACAATGAAAAGGAAATTTTATCTGCTTCTCTTCAAATTTCCAAAAATCTAAATTATTAGATCTGCAATCATATTTTAATATACTTCCATCATTTAATTGAATAGCTAATATATCACCAATTTCATTAGTGCACATATTAATTACATCACCTTCAATCTTATTACTATGATCTATTTTTAAATCTTTATCACCATTCAACTTTATACAACAAAGAGAATTACTCTGATATGACTTGGCAATAAAATATAATTTATCTTCAATAGTCCAAGTCCAATGAACAAATATGCTATCATCTTGGGCATGTATTTTATGTAAACTACAAAAATTAGGAATCTGAATTTGAGAATTGCATATATTTACCTCTACTTTTAATTTTTCATCAAAACTTGAGGTATCCAAATTAGTTTTCACAAGAGCAAGATTTTTATCACTAAGACAGATGATAAAATTATTGCTTTGTGGTGAAGGAGCAAAAACCACATTTTCTATATTGAATGGTGCAATAATAGAAAAAGCATACATTGGTGGAGGTATAACCAAATTTCTAAAAGGTGTTATTAGTAACTTCTTTCCATCAATTACAGCAACAGAAGCAAAATCTAATTGAGATTGTCCAAAACTACTATCAGTTGACCAGGTCCATAAATATTGAACATAATCACCAGTACTGAATACAACATGTAATTTATAAGGATTCTGCTGATCCCATTCTATTATATTAATTTTATTTGAAATATTTAAATTGTATTTTAAATACCAATAATAATTACTTGTTGTCCACAATGAAAGTTCATAGTGAGATTCATTACTATCATTTAAAGAAGAAAGTGTAAAACCCCAAACTAGAAGAATTGAGGAATCCACATTCCATGAAATTCCTTTAACACAAAATGTTTTTGGTTCATAGGGTAATTCAAATTCTCCATGTTGTAATCCATTTTTTTCAAAAAATACAACTGTATGCTTTTGAGGATGTAGCAGTGTTGAAGCTATCAAATTACCTGAAGGTTTCCAATCTAAAGTGCTTTCTAATCCAATAATTTTACTACTAGTGAATTGTAATGTTCCCTCTCTATTCCAAATTCGAAGCTTTCTATTACCAGATAAATCAACAGCAGATATTATAAAATATTGTCCATCTCCTCTCCAACAAACACAAGGGCACTGATTGAAAAATTTTTCTGGCACAGATTCTTCAATGATTTTATTTTGTTTCTTAATGTCAAATTGAGTCTTTTCAGATCCCCATCCAACAGATATAGGTTCACTTTCACCAAATGCATCTAAATGTATATTTTGTTCATAAATTGGATCAAACTCCTTTGACATCAATATAAAATTATTCTTTCCTGTCAAAAAGATAACTAATTCTTGATCTGGACCCCATGCCATATTCTGTATTCCATCAGTTATTAAACCAACACATTCTAATTGATTAAAGCAAGTATTGTATATAAAAATATCACCATTTGCAGTAGCTATACAAATGGATTGTTTCTCAATAATATATGCGATTTTTATAACATCCAGTAATTTATCTAACTGAGTACAAATAGTAATTTCTGAAGTATTTATCTGCAATTTATATAGAGAACAGTCATTTATAAAGTACAGATATTCTTGACAATCATCCAAGCATATATATTTCGCATTTTCCAAAAGATAATTGTTAATAAGATGAACATTAATCAATTTTAAATTGCGCATTTTTTATAAATCGAAATTCTATATCTTAATGGCGAAACAATATTTGTTATAAGATGTGTCTAATTTCTAACCTTTGATATATTATTTCAAAATTATTAAATTTTACTCATTATTTACTGTAATATTCATCTACACGTGCTCAATAACCTCTCCGTTTTCAGACATGCTATCATCATGTCGCAGATGAGAATGTTGCCAGATTGCATTTGTCATTACCATGGTTATTACCAAAATTCTTTGGTTATTACCTTGATTCAAGGATGTCCTTGCCTTGGTTATTACCATGAACGTATTAATTATAATTATTTTATGATGCTACGAGTCGGTTCTGTTGAAAAAACTCCCTTTCGACTGAAAGATTGAAATCAATTCTAGATTCCATATCTACAGTTTTTTTTTTTTTTTTTTGCATGTTTACGTCCCTTTCTAATCAGGAAGATTACTAAGGGGCGGGGCCAGTTCCAACCACGGGCTGCACTCAAACCCGTGGAGGGGGCCGTATGGTGAAGGACGGGGATCGCCGGGCAGGACCCAGCACCCCGAAAAAACTTTTCAAGAGTTACCAGACCCGGGACGCGAACCCGGGTCCTCCAGCGTGGCACGCCGATAGCGTTACCACTCGGCCATCCGGCCGCATATCTACAGATTTTTTCAGTAGGAATCTGAGTCTGGTTTACTGATGCCCGCCTTTAGTCGGCCGGATTAGCCGCGTGGATACGCGGCCAATCCGGCTTTCCAGTCGGATTTTCAAGCGGGGGATCCAGGTTCGAGTCTCGGGTCCCATCGCTTGAAAATGTTTATCATGGGGTCCGGGCCCGGTCCGTCGGTCCCCGTCCTCCACAATCCGGCTGACCCCTCCGCAGGAGTAGACAGTCTGTGGAAGGGCTTGTTTCGTCCCTCTACTTAGTATTCTTCCAGAATAGAAAGTTGTATTATCTGTTGCCAAAAAAATACAATGCCCACCTTCATCTGTCTGATTATCACGGCTATGGATGGCTCATGACCATAGATGCTCATGACAGCTTTTAGAATGGCACAGAGCGGTTCCAGAATTTTTATACAGGAAATATTATTATCATGGCAGTCTAATTGAAAAGAAGAAGTATAAAACTTTTCTTGAAAATTCGTTTATAATTTACTTTCCTAAAAAAATGGTTTATAGGACTTACAACAAAATAGCATTCACACGGCGAACATTAAAAAACAACTTTAAAAGTAAAATCATCACTTTCATTCGTGACTGAGTCCAGGTTTCGGAGACTCATTGCCAATATCTAGTCCAGTCAGCTGTTTCTTTTGCCCCTCATCTCATTTATGTTATTGCGCATCTGCAACATTTGTACTGTTGCTGCGCGAGTGCTATTTAACACAATAAAAGAGTCGATGGAGCTAAATAAAAAATCTTGACATTTGTCATTCTATATAATGCCTAGGTATTACATACAATGCCTAGGAAAAGTATATATAATGTTAATCGTTTCATACTTTGCCCCAAGACACCAGGCATTCTATATAATGCCTGCTTTTCATACATTGCCAGTAATATATAAATCATGCGGACAGATATAATACTGTATTTAGATGCGTTCAATCCAGAGCAAACAGCACAATTTTTTTTTTGCATTTTTACGCCTCTTTCCAATCAGTGAGATTATTAAGAAGCGAGGCCAGTTCCAACCACGGGCCGCACCCACACTCGCGGAGGGGGCCAGAGAGTGAAGGACGGGGATGGCTGGACCGGCCCAGAATCCCGAAAAAACTTTTCGGCAGAAGCCGGTTCGCGTCCCGTGGTGTCCCAGCATCTCCCGAAAAGTTTTTGTGCCACGCGACTGTTTTCTGTCAAACAGCGCAATTAAAACAATACTTAGACGACTTAGCTAGGCGGTTTTTTGGAATGATATAAAGCTTTGCGTACGAATTCTCAGAAAAAGCAGCATATCTTTTTTTCTGTCAACAGATGACGCCACACTCCATTCTGGAAGAATACTGTGGCGGGGCGAAATAAGCCCTTCCATAGGCTGCTCACTCCCGCGGAGGGGTCAGTCGGATTGTGGAGGACGGGGATCGATGGGCCGGGCTCGGACCCATGATAAATATTTTCATGGAGTAAGACCCAAGATTCGAACCTGTGGGTGCAGCCCGTGGTTGGAACTGGCCCCGCCCCCTTAGTAATCTCCTTGATTGGAAACGGGGCTTAAAATATACAAAAAAAAAATCTTGACAGATAATTGAATGAATAAAATTTGAAATCCAGGACATTATAAAGCCCGGACAAAATCCCGGACGACTATTGAAATCCAGGACAGTTCGGGCCAAACCCGGACGTAGGGCAAGCCTAGTCATGTCATGGATTCAGGCGTTTTTTTGTAACAGATGACGCCACACTCCATTCTGGAAGAATACTGTGGCGGGGCGAAATAAGCCCTTCCATAGGCTGCTCACTCCCGCGGAGGGGTCAGTCGGATTGTGGAGGACGGGGATCGATGGGCCGGGCTCGGACCCATGATAAATATTTTCATGGAGTAAGACCCAAGATTCGAACCCGGGTCCTCCAGAGTGGAAAGCGGAAGCGTTTCCACTCGGCCAATCCGGCCGACGGATTCAGACGCTTGACACTGGGTTTTTAAATGCTGGCATAAATGCCTTGACACTAAATGTTTAGACAGTCCGCCGGATTGGCCGCGTAGAAACCCTTCGGCTTTCCATTCTGGAGGACCCGTGTTCTAGTCTCGGATTCCACCCCCTAAAAATGTTTGTCCGGGCCTGGCCGTCGATTCCCGTCCTCTACAATTCGGCTGACCCCTCCGCAGAGGTGGGCAGCCTGTGGAAAGGCTTGTTTCGCCCCGCCACTTAGTGTTTTTCCTGAGTGGAAAGTGGCGTCATCTGTTGACAAAAAGAAAATGTTTAGACAAATATCGAGAATATGTGAAAAATAATCTGTACAAATGCCATACTATTGTTTATTAATATATGTACAATTTGAATAAATTTATGCAATGAGAGGTCTTGTTACTTTACTTATTGAGCTATTCTCGTAATTCATTTATGAACAACGACTATATTCCATTGTCAATTTTATACTAAATAGAATATTTGTTGGCCGGATGGCTGTGATGGAAATGTGCTATTCTTCTACTCTGGAATATCTGGGTTCAATTTCTGGAGGCTACATCTCCAGAATTTTCTCAGAAAGGGTTGAATCCCATCCTTCTGACACCATCACCATCAAAAATTAACTTTTTCCACCACCTGATCTGTGGGCGGACTATGGTGAGCATTGGAATACCTCATTGGGTTAAAGCGACGAAAAGCCACACATACGAAAAAAAATATTGACAAGTTAATCTAGAATAAGCGTTTCTACGTGTCCAATTCTAACAAGGTTGAATTGGCTGTGTAGAAATGCTTCGACTTTTTATTCGCGGGTTCGAATCACGGTTCTCTTTTGAAGAATTTATGCAGGGTTTTTTTTGCATTTTTTACTCTTCTTTTCAATTAGGGAAATTACCGAAGAGCGGGACCAGTTTCAACCTTGGGTTGCACCCACACCAGTGGAGGGAGACCGAATGGTGAATGACGGGGATCGCCGGGCCGGGCCCAGAATCTTGGAAAACCTTTTCAGGAGATGCCGGACCTGAGTCCTCCTGCGTGGCATGCCAACCTGTTACCACTTGGCCATCCGGCCGCTGCAGGGGGGGTTTGAGCTTGGCACATCGATCTGCGTCCTCTGCAGTCCGGCTAATTCCTCTATAGGAACAGGCAACTTATAATAGAATCTATTATAGCTCCAATGTAGTAATCCACAGACTGGGAAGTAAAATTATCTGTTGATAAAAAGCTTTCCCTAATTTCTAACAGAATATCACCAACTGATTGAAAAGTGGCGTCATCTGTTGACAAAAAATAAAATAAAAATGAATTAATTATCTTTGAAGAAATTGAACAACATGATAAATTTAGGAACTATATACATTTATAGTTTTGTCACAATAAGAATTTCTGTGTAGTGATCATTCCTAGTATAACAGCTATTTTTAGATTTGATATTAGCATCCTGTTTTTCTCGTTATATAAATTAAACTATTATTAGAATAGAAAATTATTCAAAGAAATTAAATAAAATTTATCTCCATTGACATAACGAGCATTATTTTAATAAATATAAACTTTGATTTAACTTTTGAATTATTATAAATTGTATACATATTCTATTTAATCAAAAAATATACTATATTTATGTTCCTCATATAAGGTATATATTATATAAATATGATAAAAATATAATTTTATAAATAATCTATATAATATATAATTCATATAGATTTGGTATTGATAAGTTTTTCTGTATCATATCTATATGCTATAGTTTCAAATATCAAAAACAGTAAATAATATGATTTTCTATTAAATATAAATAATAGCCCAGTGGTGGGATTCAAATAATTTAACAACCGCTTCGCTTTCCTAATGACCATTTTAGATATAAAAAACAATATAGCGAAAGGTAATTTATTATTTCATACAGTTAATACTAACAGTTACATACAGTTATAAGAACAATAAAAGAGGCACACAAAGCTAGATTAGGCTATAAGAAAGAGTTTTAAAATATTAATGAAAAAATATTAAATAATACCTGACAAAAAACAATAAAAATGTTGTTTAAGACATTTCCATATTGTTTCTTGATTGACGTCCTCACTTGTAACTTCCTTCGCTTTTAGGTTTGGTTTGGTTTGGTTAGTATGATTAAGCCGCCACATCCTCATAAGATATTCTTTACCTGGCGGCGGCCACTTATAGAGCCCATCACAGGCTGGCCAAAACCCATGATGGGGTCAACCGGATGGTTGAAGGATGGGATTCAACAGGCCGAGCCCAGACCCCTCCTGAAAAACTGGAGGTGTGGAACCCGGATCCTCCAGGGTGGTAAGCAACAGCTTTACCACGCGGCCATCCGGCCGACTCCTTCGCTTTTATCCGAGCATAAAAAACGCGAGAGAATAAAAATGTAGTATTTCATCAAAAGTATAACGAGTTTTATGAAATGTATAAATAAATATTACAAGCATAGTTCCGTCTAATTTTTTTCATCTATGGACGAAATGAACATTACTATGGGCGCTTAGAATATGCTGTTGCACAGATGAACGTTTAAAAGGAGTAAGGAATGTAAATTTATGATTTCCACATTTGACGGCTGCCCAGGCGCTCACCTTTACAGAGAATCCTGATTACAAGTGCCCATTTTAGCAACTGGTTCGCCGAACTTATTGATAAATTGGACATCGAGTCTATCGAACCGGTGCGAATCGGCTGAATCCTACCACTGAATAGGCCTATATATACACTCTGTTGCAGAAAACGTTTTAATAAAGAATTGAGTGAGAATAATTGATTAAAATTTCATTGCCAATAAACGCATTTATCACTTCGAGAACTAATCTTTGAAAAGAGAATCTGAGGCCAATATAAGGAGCGGAATTTGTAACTATGATTATATCTAATTAGTCGGCCGGATTGGCCGCGTGGAAACGCTTCGGCTTTCCACTTTGGAGGACGCCGGATTGGCCGCGTGGAAACGCTTCGGCTTTCCACTCTGGAGGACCCGTGTTCGAGTCTCGGTTCCAACTATATAATGCCTGCTTTTCATACATTGCCAGTAATATATAAATCATGCGGACAGATATACTGTACGTTAAGGATAATAATAATAACAACAAAAACATAGATAAATATGTAAACAAGATTAAAAAACGAAATACAAAACTTGCAATGCGAATTGAATATCGCGAGGAATTACTTTTCATTGGTGTTGGTTCTTCGTCTGTTGATTTTGTGTTGTCCGTAGCCAACAATAGTTCGGTTTTTAGTTTATCTCCTAACTTAAAATGCAGAATGAACTAATGCATATCAAAAGAATAGTCGAACTTTTTCAAAATCATATTCTGATTGATTGCCTTAGAGGTATTGCATATAAATTCGAGTTTTAAATGATAATAATGTGCATTTATTATATTAAAATAAAATAAATTAGAATCATTAAAAGCTTGGTGTATTATTTGCAATTTTGTAGCCTATTCATTATCTACAGGGGGGCGAAATGTGCTGGGGGCAAAAAGTGTAGGGGCGAAAATGTCTGGGGGCAAAATGTCTTGGGGGCGAAATGTTCCGGGGACGAAATGATCCGGGGGCAAAATGTCCTGGGGGCGAAACGTTCTCGGGGCAAAATGTAGGGGGCGAATTTTCGGAAGCGAAATGCAGGGGGCGAATTTTCCAGACCCCCAGACTATCACTGATTTTGTTATTTAAATTCCCAAAAAAATTGCAAAAATATGGATTGCTGAATTTTTGCATGTTTTTGCTGCCCAATGTATATACCATTACTTATATATATTTCTGGAGTATCATGTCTTGTTAAAATGGATTTTAAATGTAAAACATCTCAGTTTCCATCAGTATCCTCAATTCTTTAATTTTGGATATTTTAAATAGTAATCATAAAGGGGCAGAAATCATCATTGGTTGAAATTAGAGAGATCCATCCCTAACTTCTGCTAGAGTTTCTTTGAGAATTTAGTGAATGGTGCTTTCTGATTTCCAAGAACTGATTAGAAATCACCAAAACTGTTTTGAATTTTTACCAAATGGATGGTTTTCAAGTTCCTTTTTACCTTTATGAATTTAAAAGGTAATTATTTATATGATATTTGAAAATATTTGTTGCATTTCAAATGTTGAAGATCATAAGTTCTAAATTGTATTTTGTTTCATTGTACCAATAACACACATTCTAAACATGCCTTTAATATATTTAACTTAACTTTAATTAACATTACATTAATTAATTAATGTTAAGTTATTGTTAATGTTAAGTTAGTGCTGATGTTATTTAACTTTAATTATACATTATGTTAATTATTTAAATTAATTAATAACCAAAATAATCAAAATAATTTACCTGAACATTCAGCATTTGCAATTGATGAGAAAAATATTTCTATAAACCATTCTAATGAATATTGATACATTGGATTTAGAAGTCTAAGGTTATATATGCTAAAAAATAATATTCGAGCTCTTAAAGCTACCGGTATATATTGATTTCTGATGACATCAATGCTTTTTTCAGTATCTAATGCTGTATTTATTTTTTCCTAAAAGATTTCATTTTTATTAAAAATAAAAATTAATTTTTTGAAGCTTTTAGTGCTTACTTTAATATTTTGAGATTCCATTTTTAATTCTTCTAAGATATTTATTAATTCTAAATCTTCAAGAATATTTTCTTTTGATATTGATAATTTTTGAAGAATTTTATTTTCAATATTTATTAATTCAGTCTCCATTTTTACTTTATTTGTAACTAATTGAGTTTTAGCCTCCTCTAAATCCTGCCTTTCTGATGCCATTATGCAACATAATAATTGTTTTTCTAATCCACTAAATAACCATATAGAAAGGAATAAAATTTATTATTATAATTACTGAAATATAATTAAAAAAAAATTATTACATAAAAATAATATGCTATTTAATTATTAAAATTAGAAACTTTTTACTTTGTACCTTGATGATAATGAAAAATTGATCACATTAACTTTTGAATATATTTCTGGAGTAAAATGAGGATTTGACAGTTTTGTTGTGATATAAAAACAAAAATTTTCATTGAATGGAATTATAGAATCTCCAAATTTAATAACATTTGTACCTCTCTTTAATATCTGATGAAAGAAACAACAAATTAACAAAAACTTATGATGTATTATTTATTATATGCATTAATTGAAATATAGGTAACTTTTGCTGATCATTAAATAGTTCTTGAAAATAGCAGTAATCAGCAAATTAAAATTTCCATAAATAACAATTTACTAATTGTATACATTAACTTACAGATTATCAAATTATCTAATATCCCAGTGTCCAGAATTTTTACCATAAAAAATTAGAATTCCATTTCATTCCATTTCATCTAATTTTACCATACCATGGTAAAATTAGAATTCCTGCACACACAGATTCAACATAGCAACTGTGTTGAGTGCAAATGTTTTGGTAAGCCAAGTGTTCATGCTTTCATTAATGTTCAAGTATAATTCCAGTAATAGTAGAAAAGAGGGCTTTTATATAATTCTATCAAGTAATCTATTATGCACCCTTAACAGAATCATCCCCTAAAAAATTTTGTCTTATACACAAAAGAAAATAGCTTTCTCAATGATGTTATAAAAAGATTTTTTGTTATAGGAAAATGCAATTCTAGAAGATCATATCTTAGCCATAAAAGGATCAGACATTGACAGTTTATTACTCACTTCAGCATTTTAAAGCAGACCATTACGACCGTTTAATTTATGTTCTAAAGCATTTCGTTCTGCAGTTAAAACTGTTATGTAAGAGCTGATAATGGTTTAAATAAACCGAAAACGTTACTCTAAATATTGAAAAAAGCATTATTTTAGCATAATCTAAATATTATAGTAAAGTATCTATAAATAATTTTTTGTGATTAAAATATATGTCTATATGTCTATGTCTATTACTAATAATAATTTTAAACTGTGCTTACCCTTTCAGCTGTAGCCGCTATGCCTACAAATATATTAAGTTTTCATTTTTAAAATTATAATAATTAATAAAGGTATTTAATTAAGAATTTTGAACAACAGAAATATTCAAAAATAAAATATAAATTAATAGACTTACAACATATTAGCAGAAAAACAGCCAAAACTTTCATTTTCCCTTGGAATCTAAATTTTAAAAAATTATATTAATGTACTTTTTAAATATTTTTAAATAAAAATTTATAACTATTTATAAATTTGATGATAAATATTTAAGATTTTATCCGGAGAATCTAACTTACTTCATCCTTAAATTCCAATAAAATGAAATTTCTCTTCCACAAGCTTTTATAAGAGTCAAGAAATTTAAATAAAATAACAAAGAAATTGAAGAATTCTGAATGGCCAGAATAAATTTTTTATACGACCTTAAGTTTCTATTGGGGGAAACAACAATGCTTTTCGACTCCAATTAACCTACTTCAAACAGGATAAGCAACCAGAACACGGTAAAGATCAACTTTTACTGCCATGGTGACTGACGTTGGTCACAACTTTGACGTCAAATTTATGCTTTAGAATAAATCTTATTCTGTTATGATTGGAATTTTTATTTTAAAAAGGTGTTGGATAAGATTTTTTTAACCGTTTTGTCGATTTTTTTAGGATACTTCCGGTCCTTATTAAGTTAAAATTAGTAAAAGTTTTGTTAATGAGATGTATGGCATTGAAAATGAAATTTTCTATATATGTTGCAAAAATAGTTATAAATTTTTATTTAAAAATATTTAAAAAGTACATTAATATAATTTTTTAAAATTTAGATTCCAAGGGAAAATGAAAGTTTTGGCTGTTTTTCTGCTAATATGTTGTAAGTCTATTAATTTATATTTTATTTTTGAATATTTCTGTTGTTCAAAATTCTTAATTAAATACCTTTATTAATTATTATAATTTTAAAAATGAAAACTTAATATATTTGTAGGCATAGCGGCTACAGCTGAAAGGGTAAGCACAGTTTAAAATTATTATTAGTAATAGACATAGACATATAGACATATATTTTAATCACAAAAAATTATTTATAGATACTTTACTATAATATTTAGATTATGCTAAAATAATGAATCTAACAAAAAAAATTCTATTTATAAAATAATATCAATATGGTATGAATAAATGCAACACTTTTATTCTATATTTTATTTTCATGGCAGTAGACATGGGAAGAGCTTTGGAATTTTTATAAAATAAAAAATATATAGATATCTTAAATTTTATTTATTTTATATAATCGAAATATAAAAGATTCATAATCATAAAATATTCTCAATAAGTATGCAGTTTAATGTCCCGAAATAAAATTCAAACTTTAGTTTTAATGTTGTATACGATGAAAATTCTGGCAAAAGCAATATAGCTTGTAGACATGAAAAACGTTTTGAATTAAAAAAAGTTAAGAATAAAAGATTTCTAGATGAATTTAGAAAATAAAATAGAAAATTTAACTTATAATTCTAATCATTTCGTATATATCTCAAACTTAACTAAAAGTATTTTTATAATGATTTATAGAGTAAAAGGCAAGCATATGGAAAGCCTCCTGGAGGATACGGAGGTGGTGGTTATGGAGGAGGAGGAGGAGGAGGAGGAGGTGCTCCTCAATATGGAGGTGCACCACCGAGACAATCAGGAGGACCTCCTAGATCTTATCAACCTCAAGGAGGTGGTTCACAATACGGAGGAGGAGCGTCTGTAAGTCTAGAAATTCTTAAAATGAAAATTTTTGTTTAATAATATTTTATTGCATAAATAAAAATTATTATTATTTTTAGTATGGAGGCGCTCCAGCCGGTGGTCAGGGTGGTTACGGTCAACAACAAGGTGGTTATGGGCAACAACAAGGTGGCTACGGTCAACCTCAAGAAGAAGAACGTCCAGATCCCCTGGCCGAATTGCTCTCAGGTTCTAAATTCAGTTGTTCCAGTAAAAAAGATGGCTATTATGCTGACAATAGCGTTAGTTGTCAAGCTTTCCATTATTGTGTCGGTGGTGCTAAGCACTCCTGGATGTGTCCTTCTGGAACGGTTTTCCACCAAGTCCATTTGAACTGTATTCAGAAAAGTGATGACAACAATGCTTGTAGTAATGCAGATAAATTCTACTTCGTCAACGATTATTTAAATAAGGTAAGTAAAAAATTATTTTAAATTTACTATATTAATGTCTAAAAATAAGTTATAAAGTAAAGAATTTGCTTAAAAAATAAAAGTAATTAAGAAATTCTAAGCTTATACAATTAAATTTTAATGCACTTTATAAATTAATTTTTTCAGTTATATATAAAACGATAATATTTCAAGATAATTAGTTAATAGATAATAGATTAATAGATAAATAATTATTTCAAGATACGAGAATAATTTAATTATTGATTCATAAAAATTTTACATTTAAAAATAATTTAATTGATATTTTAGTAAAATTTTATTTGAAGTCTAATTTTATGTATATTTTTTATTAAAACTCTTTAAATTCTACCCTATATACATAACAAAATTTAATTGAGTTCATTAACCCGGAAATAAATTATTTCGTAAATTGTAATTTACTTCAAACATTATCTTCCAGATTTAAAGAAATTAGAATTACTTGTCACGAACGTTATCTTTCAGAGTTTTCTTCTCAAACAGGATTTCAAATTTTTTTTTCTTTGAAAACTGGAATATAAGCCGCAATGCGAATACGTGATTTCATATTATTAATAAATAATTAGATTTTTTTTCTTATAAAATTTTACTATATAGTACAGTATTAATTTTAAATTACTATATTGTATTTACAATTTTGTATTTAAATACAGTAGAGTATATTTAGGCCAAAATTTTTGCATTATCTACCATTAAATTTTATATAATTAAGTAAAAAATGACTTACAAGAATTATCATACAGCCTTTAGATCAAAAAGGACCGAATAACACTGTCAGATATCATCAAAGATATTATCCAGAAGGATTCATATTAGGAGATCCTCTTACTCCCCCAAAACAACAAGGGCAACAACAAGGTGCTGGAGGATATGGTGCTCCTCCCAGTCAATCTGAAGGATCACCTTATGGTGCACCACCTGCAAGTGCTGGACAAAGTTCTTATGGGGCACCTCCTGGAGGAGCCAGTCCCAGTTCCTTTGGTGGATCTCCTCCTTCATCTTTTGGAGGACAAGGTCGTTATAACCCACCATCCGGAGGTTACTCAGTTCCCCCAGCTAGACCACCCTCACCCTCAGGAGGATTTGGTGCTCCACCTTCATCATACGGCCCTCCTTCTGGATCTTCAAGTTCATCAGGCGGAGGCTTTCAAGGCCAACCACAAAAACCAGCTGGAGGAGCTTCTCAATATCCAAAATTACCAGAACTTCCAAACATCGATTTCTCAAAGCTTATTCCTAAACCTCAACCCCAACCCCAGCAGCAAAGTCAAGGCTATCAAGGAGGTCCACCTCCTGGTGGTCCTAGACCCGGTGGTCCAAACCCAGGACATTATGGAGGTGGAGCACCAGCATACGGGGGTGGAGCTCCATCATATGGCGGTCAACATGGCCCTTCACATGGAGCCCCTCCAAGGTACGGAAGATACTGAGAAGTACTTCAATCAGTCATTATTATGTAAGATAATCTTATTGTCATATCTGTTTCAATTTGATTTTCTACTTTTATAAGCAGCTTAAGAAATATTTTATTAATCTCTTAAATTGAATAACTAAATTTTTAATTATTCCTCTTTTTATAATCTTAAAATTTATTTATAAACGACAGAATCATAAAGCAAAAATCAATATATTTTTCAGAAATATTTCTTGATCTGCTTGTATTAAAAGATTTTGTACATAGAAAACAGAAGTGTTCATTGGTTAGCTTAGAACTGTATTAATGTTTTGTAATAGTTTAAATTTTGTCAGTCATTAGAACACGTTGATCTTCCTATGTATACAGAATATTACATTAATGTTATTTAATACGTAACTGAAAAATCTGATCCAATTTAAATGCGAACGATTTTTTAATTTTTTATTTTGTAAAGTTTTACTGTAAATCCGAAAATAGATAAATGTCTTTATAAACAGATTTGCATGTCTATTATTGCTTCGTTATATAAACATAATATAAAAATGCAGTTATCAAATTTCTCTACATTTACTAATTTAGCTACAGACTGTTTTTAAATTACTTTCTGAAGAGAAGGGAAACTTATGAAACCACTATTTTATCTATCCCCACTAAACTTTTAAACTAATTGCCAAATTTCGTAAAACTTATTAATGATATTTTACTATTAAAGATAATTTCAATGCCATAACTTTCATTATTTAACATTTTAATTACATGATGTTTCAACCTTTTACATAGTTTTACAGTTTCTTCCGATTAATCATTTAAAAATGGTGAAATAGTTTTTTAATTAATTAATTCAGAACACATTTAATTTTTATGATCCTTAGTAAAGGAGTTAAGTCGCTGAAGATGATCTAGAATCTAGATGATATATCATTTCACCCTTTATCTTCAACCATTTAAAAATGGCAGATGTTTAAAATTGGAAGATTTTTCCATAATTAGATAATGATTGAAGATTGGAAGATTTTCCATTATTAGATATTTCCTAATAATTTTTGAACTATTGGATTTTATGAAATTCAGTAGAATAGTCAGGACAATCATACTAAAAGATTACAGATAAAATTAATAACTCTATAGCTTCATTTATTTAAATGAATAACTTATAGGGTTTCTCTAGAACTATGAACTACGGTATTTGATATATTTGTATGACATTCAATATAGAGATTATTTCACTGAAGATGATTTTTTTGATAACATATTTTAATCCCATATCTTATTTAAACATTCTGAAATAAAAGATACGTATTGAAAATATATAGTTATTTTCAAGACTGTTTTCATATATATAAAAAATAAATTTTATATTAATTTGCGTTTTCATTATTTAACATTTTAATTACACGATGTTTCAACCTTTTACATAGCTTTACATTTTCTTCCGAATAATTATATAAAAATCTGATACTTTTATATACAATTATTATTAAGATTTAAAACTTTTATATTAATTGAACCAAAAAATACATATATATTGATTTTATTGTCAAGTTAATAAATATATGTGAATTATCATAATTTCTAAATGGATATGCTTTATAATTATTTTACAATGTTGGCCGGATAGCGTGCTATGCTTTTACTTTGGATGATCCCGGTTCAATTTTCGGGTTTCACACTTCCAAAAAGTTTTTTCAAGGATCTATGTGCCTGTCTCGTTGACTCCCAATTACCACCTGACCGCTGATCTCACCAGATTATGGGCTGCCTTTGGTGAGCACTGGAATTCTTGGCCACTTAGTACCGGAAGAAACCGTCCTTAAGTGTTAATAGAATGCGGCGTTAAACTGCACAAGAAAAAATATTTTATAAACATTAATAATTAAATATTTAAAGTCAATTAAAGAAAGCTTCAGATTTCATTTAATATGTGGTATGTAAATATAATTATTGTATCGTTTAAAGTAAAACTGAGGTACAAAAGCAGTTATTAAAATATAAAACGATTTTAAAAAGGTAGTTAAGGAAAATATTACCTTGATCTACATTCCAGAAATTTAAATTCTTTCCTTTGACACTACCAGTTTATATTTTATTTCCGTTACTTGCTATTGTTAATCAAGTTTGGGTCAAGGAGAACCGTTGTTAATTCCTTGTCTGAATACTATAAAAATGTATTGTGAATAATATCTTAGTTTTTCTTTAAAGAATATTAATGATGTGGTAAATTAAACAAGAAGATAACAATTTTTATGACAATTCTGTTGAATAGTAATTCTGAAGATGGTTAATAATAATAAAGAAGTTAAAGAAAATGAATTTTTAAAATTAAATTACTGCAATTTTCTGCTTGAATAATTAAATATTTAAAACTCATTCCGATAAATTCATCAGAAGCTAGGCATAGTTTCCTTTTTTTCTCGCTATTCGATTCTATAATGAGTAAAAATAACTAGTGAAATACTGTCATAAAAAGTAAAAAGAAAAAAAAATGTAAATTTTCAGCTCTAACAGTAGAATGAATAAATTTAAAAAATGACAAATAACTTATTAAGTTGCATATGTAATGGCCAGATGGCCCAATGATAAAGCTATCGTTTACCACCCACTAGAATAGGGATCTGGAGAATTCTATCTCTTCAGAGATTTTTATGGAGGAATCTAAATCCAGAGTTCAATCCACAGTTTTCAAACCTTCAACACATCGCCCTTTCCATTACGAATGTTAGCAGTCCATTATGGACTGCTTGACCATTATAAGCTTTTCCATTACATCTGAAATAGCTGATTAAGAGTTTGCATAATACAGCACATTATACAACTATTTGCAATGTGGTTCATTTTCTCTAATTTACATGAATACGAATTTATTATTTATCGTGTGACATTTTGACATCTGTATATATTATATTTCAAAGAAATCGGTATTAAATTGTACTAATAATATTTATAATACAGTCACTAGACTGTAACATACAAGGCCAAGAATATAAAAGTAGGACTCTTGTTTACAGTGTCACTGGATTTCCAATTATTATTATTTTTTAATTTTATAAGTAATATATTAAATGATATAGTATGTTATTCTTTTATGCATTATTAGTGCACTTCATAAACAAAAAAGCTGCTGATATTCAAATTAAATTTTATGTAACATACAGCACTTTAAGAAGCATCATTAATTATATCACGCTGTCAGAGGAGGGAGGAGGTAATAGACACAATCTGTGATAATAGATTTGTGACGATAACTGATGTAGTGAGAAGGGAATCATGCAAACTGTGCAGTCACATTAAAATGTTTTTACATTTCTATATTTAATTTTTTTATAAAGCATAAAATGTTTTTGTTTAAAGCTTCTTGAAAAATTATTTTATATAAAATATTTAGAGATACTTTTGTATGTCTCTTACATTTTATAAAATGTAAGAGACATACAAGTATCTAGTTTTAAGACATTTATATCCCGTTGTTTGAAGGTTTATTTGGAAATTAAAGAATATACATAGAAATTATTTTACGCTGTACTTTATTATTTTCTACTATTTAATGCATTTTTTAATTTTTATTTTTATGTAAAATCAAGAGAATAAATTTTTAAGTAGAAGGGGAAGATCTTCAAATTTATAACATCATCGTCAAAGGGTCAAATTTGATCTGACGAAAAATGAAACGGAGAGACGTTAAGTATTCGAAGTAGCAGATCGTAGTTTATAGATGATTCCCTTAGCAGTGTGTGAAAGTGCTTGATCCGAGATAAGCTTGTCTCTGAAACCTTAATTTTTTTTTTAAGTTTAACAGGATTTTTATATGCATATAATTTTAAAATAAAAAAGATATATGTATTTTGAGTAATTTTTTGCATTATATATATAGTATATAATTTTTGCATATTTGTGCATCTTTGAATTTGTTGCAAGATAGGATGGCACTTTTAGCAACACACTTGATAAAAAGCTGAACATAACGAAAATTAACTTTTAGCCTTGGCCAGCCGATGTAGATGCGAACTTTTAGCCTCTTCTCGAGAATTTGTAATTCCGCATATCGCTTTTATTCAAATACAGCACCAGTGAATCCCTTCCCATATTTTTTGCAAACTGATAAACTCGTCGGCCTGTCCGCACTATGGCAGCCTTGAGAATTCCTATCATTACTGAATAGTGTCCGACGTATCTTATGGCGCGGAAATCCTTGGAATGGCATTCAGCCTCATTATTACGTCTCTCAGTGACCTAGTTGCAATATATCGGCCCCTCCTCAAGGTGGAGATCGGGCGGCATATATCTCATCTAAAACGTTATACAGTAGAAGCCGCTTATTAGAATCACTTTGGAGATCTATTTGATAACAATAACCCTGATAACATTAAGCAGTGCATGTCAAAAAAGTACAGTTTTTGATTTTATTATTATTATACAGTATATACTGTACATATGCTGTTTATATATATCGATTCAATATTTTCGTCGGAACGCCTGGAAAACTATGGATACAGGAAAATGATAGATTACATTAAAAGATAACGCTAATAATAACAATAATAGCTCTATAACGGATCAAAGAACACTCGTTGAACTTTATTTTATGTAATCAATTAAGTCAAAAAGTGAAGTGAAATGATTTACACTTATAGTTAATGTTGCCAATTCCAGTTTACGGAAAATCACAAAGAACTGGAGCAATAATAAGAAAATTATTATATCAAAAATAATTTTTAATTTTTTTCAATAAAGGCAATTATAAAATCGCTAAATCACTATATCAGTAATTTTAAATTATATATTTCGTCATAAAAAAAACATTAAAAGTCATCAGATCTGGCAACACTAAAACCACGACATTCGTAAAGGCGAGACGTAAGCCACCTAAAGCGCCGCGAAGTTTTGAAAAGCAGTCATATTTGTCTGTATGAACTTATTAAATCAAAAACTTACATCGATCTAATATTTATTAATTAAAAAATGTACACAAATCAGATTTTTCCACTTAAGTCGAATCTGATTATTTTAAATGGAGAACAAGTGTTTTATCTTCGGATTTTCTCGTTTTTTTAATTATATTTCGGTGAAAATGAAACAAAAAATGAACGATTAACAAATAATATTGTTTATTTTAATAGATTTAACCAATATTTTAGTATTATCTGCGATATTTTTTTAATTTTAAATACGGTATTTTATAGCGGTGTATCATTTTGATGAAAATAACCGGATTTCTGATTATTATAAACGGAGTTTTCATAATACATTTTAATATGGCCGTAGAATTTTGATAACATTAAACGTTTGATAACAATATCCGCGATTACAATAAGGGCTTCTACTGTATATATATATATTGTGAAAATTATCATCATCAACTGTTAATGAAATTTTTGTCAGAATTATTTTATCCATATTGATATTAATAGATTTATTTGTATTTTGTCTGTAGACTAAATTTTATTACGTTGTATTAGTATTTCAAAATGATTTGCATAAATTATATTGAATTTCAAGCTAATTAACTCTCTTCTTCACTGTGTATTGAAAGTAGCTGGTGCTTTCTTTTCCAAATACGAAAATCAATTTTGAATGTTCAGGAGAATCGAACCTGTCGCTAAAATACAATAGAAGCCGCTTATTGTAATCGCGGATATTGTTATCAAGCGTTTATCATCATCAAAAATCTACGGTCCCAAATCAGAATAGTATACGGATTATTAAAATGCATTATGAAAACTCCGCTTATAGTAATCAGAAATTCGATTATTGTCATCAGAATCGAATATGATACCGCATTTAAAATTAAAAAAATATCGCAGATAATACTAAAATATTGGTTAAATCTATTAAAATAAACAATATTATTTGTTAATTGTTCATTTATTGCTTCGTTTTCACCGAAATTTAGTCAAAAAACGAGAAAATCCGAAGATAAACACTTGTCCACCATTTTAAATAATACAGATTCGACCACGGAGATAAGAGATAGATGGAGATGGCGTGTCTATTCAATCCAGCCAACAAAATTGAAGCCGGGGCGGAGCTTATCCGCCTTTTTGGTACACCCAAAATATTGTCGGTGCTAATGTTATCCTATGCAGATAGAAGGATTTTTAGACAGGAAACACGTCAAGTTGTGCTGGCGTTGGTTATAACAACCGAAGTGATTACAGAACAGCAAATTTAAC
>AYEL01082949.1:0-13110 GCA_000484575.1 Olivierus martensii | reverse complement strand
TTTTTTATTATGAGTATTTAAAAATAAGAATTTTATTTTGCAAGTATAAATTCGCAACGTTTGGAGCACAACCTCGAAACTTTTTTACTCTTAAAATCTGGCAACACAGCGTTTACGCGCCAAAATTGGTTTGACAGTTGAAACTTCGTTCGGAATCTTTTGGCAAGATAATTTTATCCTCCGATTTCAAGTAAGCTCTTTTCTTTATAAATTATTAACAATATTAAGAAATAAGTTCTTCAATAGTACAAGAAAAAATATTATAAGATTTATAATAAATTATAATAATAATAAATTTTGGACGTCTGCTCAGCCGTCAGCGCGGTATAGTCACTTGAGGCTCCGCTGAGTTGCTACTGTCATGGTGGCGACCGGGCGGTAGACGAGGCAGATATTTTATTTTAGCTTGTTTTTTTAATTTTTTACTTTGGATTTTTTGTGCATGCACCATTATCGGAAGTCAGATTAAGCCCCCCGATGACGTCATTTCCGGTCCAGTGCCAAAATTTTAGCTCCTACGGCAAAAGTAGCGATTCTACAGATTTACCGAAAAATATGATATATGTACTTTTTTAATTAATAATTATTAGAACTATGTAAGTTTTGATTTAATAAAATTCATACAGATAAATATGACTGCTTTTCAAAACTTCGCGGAGCCTTTAGATGGTTTTACCGCACGTCTTGCCCTTACGAATGGTGCGACCTTATTGTTGCCAGATCTGGTGATTTTTAATGTTTTTTTATGACGTATGTTTTTTTATATGTAGTTTAAAATTGCTGATATAGAGATTTAGCGATTCAATAATTCCCTTTATTGAAAAAAAGTTAAAAATTATTTTTGATATAAGAATTTTCTTACTATTGCTCTAGTTCTTCGTGATTTTCCGTAAACTGGAATTGGCAACAGCTTAAGCGTAAATCATTTCACTTCACTTTTTCGCTTAACTAATTACATAATATACAGTATAAAGTTCAATAAGTGTTCGTCCATCAGTTATAGAGCTTTGCATTATTATTATTAGTTATCTTTTAATCTAATATTCATTTTTTTTATATCCCCGCATAATCAATTTCTCGTATCCATAGTTTTTTCGGGAGTCCCGACGAAACGATGAATCGAGATTACACTACATATAACAGCAAAGTACAATATATACTATATAATAAAAAAAAAACTCGAAAATTATGCTTTTTTGACATGCACTGCTTAATGTTATCAATCGGTTATTGTTATCAAAATAGATCGGTTCCAAAGTGATTCTAATAAGCGGCTTCTACCGTATAATGCTATAATTGTAATGAGCATCAACATATCTTTTTTACAGATGAACTTCCTCCATTCCATGATGATTACCTTACAGATATATCAAATAATAGATTGAAAAGATACTGTAATAAATTTTCAATCTACTGCTTATACCTTTTTCAAAGAAAGATGACCTGCCTTATATGGTAAAGAGCTTATGGATTGCAACCCTTTCAAAGCAAGAACTTTCAAGGCCAAATTTGATGATCGACGAGTTTTTTCAGTTGATACGATGTAAAACGGATCGCAGTAGAGAATTTATCATCCAATAGAATAGCCGATTTCTGTTTCTTTCATCCAATAGCGGTTTAAATTTTATCATCGGTAACAATTTGAAAGTTCTTTATATGACTACGTCATTTTGAAAAGTTACCATTGAAATTATAGGAAGTGTCCCATCTGTATTAGTAATCTGTGGCTGACCCCTTCGCAGGGATGGACAGCCTGTGGAGGGGCAAATTTCGCCCCGCCACTTAGTACTCTTAGTAAGTGGAAAGGGGCGTCATCTGTTGACAAAAAACCGATTTTGGTGTTTCATTATGTTGTCTATGAAGATGCCTCTATGACGTATCCTTCAGCAATATGAGCAAGTGAGGGAATTTAAGAGAGACCACTTCATACGCTTACAGCAAACCTGCGTCGAATTTTTTGCAACAGAATGCAGATTGTGCATATTTAAATATACATTCTATTTCAAAAAGTTATATATATATATGTAATATATATATGGTGAAGGGCGAGGATCGTCGGACCCAGGCCCGAAATCGCGAAAAAACTTTTCATGAGATGCCGGACACGGGACGCGAAATCAGGTCCTTTTGCGTGGTAACTCAAAACATCTAGATGGGGCGGCCGGATGGCCGAGAAGTAACACTGTCGGGTGCCACGCAGGAGGACCCGGGTTCACGTCACGGGTCTGGTCCCGGATTTTTTCAGGGTACTGGGCTCGGCTCGGTGATCCTCGTCCTTCACCATCCGGCCCTCTCCAGCGCTCTTCCGATCTACTGGGCTCGGCTCGGTGATCCTCGTCCTTCACCATCCGGCCCTCTCCACGGGTGTGGGTGCAGCCTGTGGTTGGACTGGCCCCGCCCCTCTCCCTGATTGGAAAGGGGGCGTAAAAGATGCAAAAAAAAACCATCTAGATGGTTTGAGTTGAGCGCCAAATCACATATGGAATACTTTTGGAGGCAGCCACTTTTAAAGCGCACCATAAGCTGGCCAACACACATCATAAAGATTCCAGAAGGTTGAAAAATGGGATTTAACGGGCAGGATCCGAACCCTTTTGAAAACTGTAGGTGTGAAATCTGCAATTGAACCCTGTCCTCTAGCTCAGTGTTACTCAAAGTGATGGTCCGCGAATCATTAATTGCCGGTTGCAACAGGTTCCATGTTTACATTTTTGGCTTTACAATTTATAGGTAAATTGTAATGCTATAATAATCTTTGGTTAGTGCAACTAAAGATTATATAATAATATATTTTTTGTTTTACTAACACACATTGAATGACGTCAAAGGTATAGATTAAGGAAAGTATGCCTATACCTAAATGTTTTGTCTTGAGGTAAGTTGAAATATTATGCCGGTCTGTGGAACATTGGAAAAAATTGCTAGTCTGCCATATCAAAAGGTTTGATAAGCACTGCACTAGATTACAATATAAGCAAATTGCTTTTTCATGCAGGCGTTCGCCCGACGCCATATGTAAAAACATCAAACCAATATCGACTGAGAGTCCAACCAATGGAACCAAGAAGTTTGGAACACAACGTAAAACAACACAGAAAAGATATAGTTATGCTAGTTAAACCTCCCTATCATACGTAGATTTCTATATCTAAAGGCAGCCACCTTTAGAGTCCACCAAACGTTAGCCAACACCCATGGAATCAACCGGAAGATTGAAGCATAAGGTTCGACTAGTTGGGCTCGGATCCTTTCCGAAAACTAGAATATGAAACTCTGATAACCCGG
The DNA here is from genome assembly GCA_000484575.1 of Olivierus martensii. Classification (NCBI taxonomy): domain Eukaryota; kingdom Metazoa; phylum Arthropoda; class Arachnida; order Scorpiones; family Buthidae; genus Olivierus; species Olivierus martensii. The sequence continues at coordinate 9,825 of AYEL01082949.1, read as the reverse complement.
ACCTTTCAAAGTGCAAAAGTAAAGAAAGACTTATATAGAATAATGCTCTGGAATCAGAATTATATTTCATGTTGGTCCTATATTAATATTATAATTTAAAAGCAGGGAATAAATTAATAATACAGCTCAGCAATACTGTTCTCAAAAATTTTATCTGGTTTATTAATCAGCCAAATTTCGGAAGCAGAATTTAGCGTAAATTCATTTTTATGACACAAAGTCTTCTTTCTAGGTTTTAAATCGCTCTCTATCCTGATATTAAGCGGTGAGGTTTTTCAAAAGCTATCATTGGCCACCTATAGGCCCTATTTATGTTGGCACAGGTGGGTCGACCATCAAGTGAAAGATGAAGTTTTTTTTTTGTCAACAGATGACGCCACTTTCCACTCAATAAGAGTACTAAGTAGGGGGCGAAACAAGCCCTTCCACAGGCTGCCCACCCCTGCGGAGGGGTTAGCCGGATTGTGGAGGACGGAGATCGACGGGCCGGGCCCGGACCCCATGATAAATATTTTCAAGGGGTGGGACCCGAGATTCGAACCCGGGTCCTCCAGAGTGGAAAGCCGAAGCGTTTCCACGCGGCCAATCCGGCCAACTTTATCATTAAAGAATTAAAAATTAGCCTCTCATAGACTGATGATTAAAATACGAATCGGCAGTTCCATTGTGCTAAAGATTCATTAAAAAAATTAATATCAAAACAAGTTTTAAAAATAGCGACGCGTACAAGTTTAGGTACTGCATGTGGAAAAATACTATAATTTCATCGTTCATTTTCTCGAAGCCTGAACCATATAGAAATGCAGTCCTTTTGGAAAATTTTTTCTACTCGTTGTCATCTTTCGATTAGTACTATTTTCATTCATGTGGCGCTAATGTAAAATTGTACGTTATTTTTCTTTTCAAATTATAATTTATTTTATATAATAGATGAGGTTCAATACGCCAAGTTGGACTTCTAAAGAAATCTAAAGATGTAGAATTCGGAATTAAACTTTAATCCGCAAGATAGTTAGGTACAGTATTTTATTTTATTTTTTAAACGCCTTTTCCCAATCAACGAGATTACTAAGAGGCGGAACCAGTTCCAACCACGGGCTGCATCTATACCCATAGAGGGGACAGGGTCTGGAATCTCGAAAAAAACTTTTCGTGAGATGCCGGACTAAGGACACGAATCTGGGTCAACTGGAAGATTGAAGGATGGGAGTCAACCTTCCAAATTGACCCAAATTCGCCAGATATATGATGAAGATTGAAGGATTGGTCCGGACCAATCCTTCAATCTTCATCATATATTTATCCGTATGTAATTGGTTGGATTATGCATAAAAGTGTACTGCATTTCCATCCTTGCGGGTCGGTCGGATTCTCCAGGGTGGGAAGCCACAGTTTTACCACGCGGCTATCCGGCTGACCGGCTAGGATAGAAATGCAGCACATTTTTATGCATAATCCAACCAACTACATCGATATTTCGGCTAAATGCATGACGTAGTTACTAAATTGCAGATTGTATCCGACTTCCGATCTTTTAGCTTGTTCGTGGAAACTTCTTGGCAAGCTAGAAAACTTGAGATCGAATCCATGAATATTTCGGAAAATTTATATGAATGATCTTGGATCGACCGTTGATTCCTGTCCTCTATATTCTGGCTGATCCTTCCACAAAGTAGGCAATCTGTAATAAAGTCTGTATTTGGTTCCACTACTTTTTTATCAACAGATATCGCCACTTTCCAGTCAGATAGAATCACAGGGATAAAATACTAAATAGCGGGGCGAAATAAAGCTTCCTCAGGTTGTCCACCCTGCGGAGGAATTAGCCGGATGTGGAGGACGCAGATCGACAGGCGGATCTGTATCCCACAAATAAATTTTCCAAGGGATGGGACCTAAGAATCGTTCCTAGATTCTCCAGTTGCCTTAAATAAGCAACAGATTGGAAAGTGATATCATTTATTTAATACTGACTAGATTCATTTTTGGAGTTAAATAATATTGATTTCAGTGTTAATGTCAATGTTCTGTTTATATATTATGTTTTATATAATAATTTATTATTTTTCTACATATAATATTGCTTTTTACAAATATGGTACTGTAGACTCTTTATTATAATTTTACATATTACAGTATTAGGTACTTAATATTATTAAGACAGAAGCGACTAGTGAAATGATGCCGATTCCAGAATTTGTGGAGTAGCCGATTGCAAGTTAGATATATGCTTACAATTTGGATGAAACAAGATGAAATCTAGATTCCATATCTCTAATTTTTTTCAGAAGGCTCTAGTCTCATCCCATGGAATCTTATTCTTCATTTTATATTAAATATTGTGTGTCTTTGTAGCTCATGGTGAACTTTGGAATTACCTTATGTTTTAGAAATTTCTATGTAAAAAGTGGCCTAAAACGAGAGAAAAATATTTAACTCATGTTCTTTATAAACCTAAGAATAAAATACAGTACTAGATTTTAAATTAAAATTCGTAGCTGACAAAGGGCATATTAAATACAAATTGTTTCGAGGGGGGTTATATTTCTAGTAATGGTTCTATTTTAGATTGTAAGATAGGAGTCAACAATTTTCAGGAGAGAAAAAGGAAAGAAGTTTTAATTTAAACATTTATAAATTTAATAATAATATTGAAACTAAGTGAAAGAATACTTAGAGATAGAAAAATAAATTTTTATCTGTACAATTTTATATAATAACTTTGATAATATTAATTATATTTGCTGTACATATTATTACGATATTATATTAGGCCTATTCGGCAATTCAGAATTCTTAAGAAATCTGAACAATGATCGTTCGGCATTTAATTCTGACGTATGTCTGACTCATTAAGTCAAAGTAGTTTTATTAATTATTAATAAATTAGCTAATGTTATCATCAATAATTTTGTTACATAATTATATAATGGCACCGTAAAGTTAAATTCGCTCTTAGATACAATTCAATTTTTATATGGCCCGCTTTATCCTGAAGATTGTTTATCCAGATCTCGGCAGAAAATAATTTCCCACCCATGTTAGTCGATCTCTACATCATGATCCAGGGAATGCATGCATATATTCATTACAAAAGGCTGCTATATAGGTGCAACATGTTTAATCACTTTAGTAAATTTTACTTGATTACTGCTTTTGAAATTAATGACAGATGTTTCTGTACTGATTATTATTTCATTACATTACTGAAAATCAGATTTCATATTCAAAGGTTGTTATAGTTTAATTTTTAACATATAGTCTAACTCTAATTTGCTATCTATTATATCTTACATTCAGTACTGGCTCTAAGGGTCCCAGCACCCCAATGCAGCTTTCTTATAATATCTACTCATCACTCTTACAATATTGAGAAAATAATAATTTTGGCACCCTCCTTCCAGAGGCACCCCAATGCAGTGTATCAAGGGAGTGTAAAATATACAAAAAATAAAAAAAAAAATGCAGTGTATCATCTGCTTACTGGGTTAACTCGGCCCTGCTTATATTACCTTATTTAATATGATTCAGAAGTTAAACTTTGATAAACTTAGTGACTAGACTAACTTCACTTGGTCACATGTTACGAGATATTATAAACTATTCCTAGCATATTAGCCTAGCCAGCAAATTTTTTCAATTTTGACTTGAATATTTATCTAATTCTTTAAATTGAATTAAATTTTGATAATAATCTGGCTGATGCTATGAACATGTATGTTGCTAGAGATATGCCATATATAGCTGTGCTATGTTACATTGCATCCAGCATCTATATTATAACTGAATCAAAATTCTCTTATTCAAATATAATAAGCCTACTGTATGTAATGATAAAAGTTAGTTTTAATGAAATCTAACAAAGTATTGTATTTAAAAATTGAGATCACATGTTGATTTGCATTTAAACCACCATTAATTTATGATTGGTATGATTGGATATATCAATGGTGTTTAACCAAAACTAAACAGAAACGTCATCAGCATATTTGTTAGTTAAGTAACATTTTGAATATTTTTCTGCTCATATTATTTTCTTTCTTGTTAGGCTAAACTGTAATCATAAAAAGAAAATTACAAATTTATAGTAATGACTGAACTGATAAGCTCGCATAGCAATTTATTCAGAATTTTGATATATCTATCAATGACAGCCAATATTTATTGAAAAATGAAATATAGTAATGTTTGGGGCATCCAAATATTACATAAGCATTTTAAGGGAAAGAAAGAGTAATAAAAAAAATTCTTACATGGAGGATAGAGGAGTTTTGCCAATGTTTACATAAGATTTAAAAAATTTTAAAATATAGTATAATTCATGCATTACTATTTGTGTAATATGTATGCAATACATTTGTCATATGTAGTGCCGTGTATTTGCATATATGAATGACATTATATACATTTTTCTATTTTATTATTGATGATTTTATTATTAAAATTACAAATTTATAAAATGTTACATACTTTCATATTTTTAAACTGCATAGGAAGGAATAGAGAAATAAAATTTTATATATTTTAAGAGGGAATCAGTAAATTGTTTATGATAGCTTGTGGAGGCAGGTAAGTCTAAAATTACCAAAAATATGCTTATGTAATACTTGAATGTCCCTTAAAAAATATTATATATCTTGAAATTTTCCAAAACTTTGTATTTGTGATAATTTCATTTTAATAAGTGATTTTTAGAAATTTGATATAGATCTAAGTTTTTTAATTATAATGAAAGATTTGATACCATATTTCTCTTAAATAGTATATTTGAATATGTGTAGATTGTTTTATTCTCAATATCAAAAGAATAACAGTTCCATCAATAAGAGAATTCAACTTTTCCTATCTTTTTTGATGAGCATATTTACTAGTTGCTAAATAAACTTAATAAAAAATATATAGTTGTCAATCATATATATATTAAAATGATATTTAATTTATATATGACACTTATTATAAATTTTTCCACTAATACACAGAATTAATATATTAACAAATTCAGTAGATATTTTAATTTAGTTCAATTTTGTTATGTTGTTAAATGGACTGCTATCTGGAAACAATGGCTTTCTATCAAGAGACCTGGGATCAAATCTGGTCTATATCCCTTGAAAATATTTTTGGTCAGAGTTTGGGCTGTTAATGATAACCATTAACAGCCCAGGCTTTGACCACAAATATTTTCAAGGGATAGAGCCCAGCCCAAAATCTACTGCTGTGAGTGATCTATAGCAGTGCCTCAATTTGCTTATTTAATAATCAACAGAATGAGAAATAACAATCACTTGCTGAAAAAAGATAAATTGACCAAACTGATATATATATATGGCAGTTACACACACACACACACACACACACACACACATAGTGTGTTTGAAGAGATGTAACTCAAGTTTTCCTGTCATTGACAAGCTTTTATACTTGCTAATATAACCTATAATAATCTAAACATCTAATCTATTATTATATATATTTTAAAATATTAATATAATTATTATTATTATTGTACTTATGTATGCTGCCAGGTCAATAAAATAAAGTCACAAGATAAATATATAAAGACTATGGGATAAAAATGGCAAAAAAAAAACTGTACAATATTCCAAGCTCTCAAGAATATTTTTAAATAATATTTTTCAGAAGCTTTGCATTGGCAGGTTATAAGTATCTTGCAAGATATAGGTTGAGTATCCTGCCATAAGATGTTAATTAGGATCTTGCTTTAGATATGATATATTTATATCTAATATTTTTTAATGTTAACTCTTCCTGCTTAACTCTTTCAGAGCTTTGCTGTGTATAAGCATCATGATCTAATTATACCTGTGTGTCAATGACATGGATAGATGTCAAAACAAAGTGACAAAAAAATAAAAACTATTAAAAAATTTAATACTGCTTTTATTAATCCAGTATTGCAAGTTTTTCCTGTTGATTACATGAAAAATTCACTTTTGATGGTGGTTCCTAAATTTTTCAGATGCCAGAATATTTTTAAAATTATGTACAAACAAACATTGCTAGATTAAACACAGCTCATTAGCAAGTATGGATTTTATTCAGCATAACGTTTTCGGACTGTATTAGTCCCTCATCAGTGCTGCTAAACATTATAAAAGAACATCGACATACAATAGAACAACATCGTTATTTTTGAACATTATTTTTGAAAGTTGGACATTGTTTATAATTGAATCACTCAATAGAATATAGTTTTTATCATCCCATTTTGTCAATTTAACTTAATATATCAAAGTTATTCAATTTTAGGATGAGATAAATGATATTTTCAAAATTTTAAGTAAAAATTGAATTTTTCAAATGAGGAAGATAAAATGCTGAAAGTTGAAAAACATTGTAGATAATAGGAAAATGTTAATTCTGTTAAAATAAAATATATCTTAATTGTTCATTTTTTGTTTCAATTTCATCAAAATTTAGAAGAAAATCATGAAAAAACAAAACAAACACTCTGCAGCCATAATAGGTGTGGTACTTTTTATTACTCTACAGCAGTTACTGGCCTCCCAGGAAATTGCACCAAGCCTACTTTACTGTGTAGTGTGCGATATTGGTGCTTTTCTACAATAAATAATCTATGGTCCAATTACAGCAGCATAAAGATTCTTATTATAGCTGTTTATATACAAGATGAACCATTTTTGTATAGTATTTTTTGATATAAATTAAAAAGTTTATAAAAAGTACTGCTAAAAATTGTGTAAAGTAAGAAAAAATTAATAAATATGGAAATATTAATAAAAATGACAATATTTCATTGAATTTATGTAATTTTTAATAATCATATAAGATAATTTCATTCAATAAAAGTTATGTAACTTCTGATTTTTTTATAAATAATTTCTGCAAATTTCAGTTGAATTTCTTCATTCATATTTTTTTTTTTTTGTTTAGAGGAGATATGGTTATCTAAAAATATCAATTGTTTCATTTGATGGTTAAAATTTCATATAAAAAATTTTTTCTTTGATCAGAATGAAAAATTATACAGAATGAAAAATTGTGAAAAAAATAAAATGCCAAAAAATTGCTTACACTGTTGGAAAGAGGGTGAAATTCTCTATAAAATTTGATAATTTAAAAAGATTTCATAAATTAAGTGAGATATGATAATCTTTATTTTTTTGGATATTAATTAGGTTTAATTTCAATTATTGATCGGCATGCAATTACAAGTGGAAACTGATATGTGAAGCATTCAAGAGGTCAATTCTTTTTCTCGGCTTTTGCTTTGCAATTCTAGCATATTTTTTGTGCCAAACTAAGTAGCTTATAATGACACCCATTAAATCAAGCCTATTAGTCAAAAATTAACTTTATTTTGAAAATAATAACAAGTATTACAGCATGAATTAAAAGTGGAAAAGTTCTTTATTATAACTTTATTATTCGAGTAATTATTCATTTATGTATTATGTTGACGATGGCTTAATGAAGCTGAAAGATCTTCAGTTATAATAAAGAACTTTTTCACTTTTAATTCGTGCTGTAATACTTGTTATTAAACAAGAAGTGGGATGAATATATGCAATGTTTATTTTGAAATTTGTTCAAATTGAATTTAAGTTCATCAAAGAATATATGAATTAAAAAATAAATAATTTTCACCAAATTTACCTATCTCCAAAAAATTGATGAGTGAATTCAGGATAAAAAGGTTCTTGTTCTTCTAAATCTTTCTCATTATGTACTAAAATAATTAGAAATAAAAATTATTTTAATAATTACTTACTTTATTAAATATTAAAAAAAAATCTATTGTTTGAAAATATTAATTTCTTATAATGGTTCAACATAAAAAAAACATAAAATAATATAAACTCACTAATATCATTTTATTTTGGATTTTCCTGAAGTTACACTGTAAAATAATTAAAAATATTTTGAGTCATAAAATTTTGCATTGGCATCATTCAGGGAATCATTTTTCCTTTGGAAGCATAGAAACTGGATTTATGTGGTTGGGTTATTGTGGACCATATAATGTACATTTATATATACATACTTATTATCAACAATGTATAAATACAAATGAAATCCATTTACCTTCATGTTTACCATCTTTAGAAAAACTGATGAAATCTTTAGAAAACTGATAATTCTTAACATTTTTATTGCTATCAGTGCAACCAAATATAGCACAATATGGCATAATGTAAATTTTACAAAAAACATTTACATTAAAAGTATACATATATATTTTTTATCTAAACACACTGTTTTCTTACTTAATTTATCAAATCTATAGTACTACATTATTTGATTCAACCTTACATTTTACATCAACAACATGGTGGCTATTACAAGTAACATGTGCATTATTCACTTTTATTCTTCACACTATGGGATATATTCTTCTTCATTTAATAGAGCATAAAGTGTGTCATTTAGTTATCACTCTCAGTATCAGATAAATAAATACTGCAGGTACTTCTTATGCTTTTTGTATTTGTTGAAAATGGTATTTCTCTAACTTCCATATTTCAATAATTTCTTATGGAAATTATATTTCATTTCAATGTGTGTTATATTTTTGAAGAACACATCTCTGATGCAAAGTGGAATCTAGGTATACATTATATTTCCTTACATAATTACTACAGATTTTATGTCTAATTTTTGTGTAAAAAATAAGATGCACAAAGAATAAATTAAAAAAAGAAATATGGGTGTGATCACTAAAAATCTGCACAATTTTATCCTCCCTTAAAAACAAACAAAAATTAATCCAGTTGAAAAAATTAAATATGCTCATGCATAATACTTTCTAAATGTGCTTCCACTATAATCAAAGTAAACAAATAGTTCATTATTCCAAAGATGGAGACATTAAATGATAGTGGTAAGAAAAAGTTATTAGTGCATTTTATTTGGAAAATAGAGATTGTGGAAAATGTTTCACTATCAGACATTTTGTGGGGATACAAAAAGTATAGTTTATAGTATTATTGGAAGAATTGAGAATGAAAAAAACCTGGAAAAAAGTGCTGGTTCTGGTCAAAAACCTAAAAAAATGACTGAAGCAAAGAAGGTCTATCTTAAAGAATTGATGGTTGAGATATTTGGCCAAACCCAGCAAAAATTAGCAAGAAAATTCAAACATTAGCCAACCCTATGTGAACTAAATCTTGAAAGAAAGGGATATTCAACAGAAAAACACATATCCTAGCATTCAAATATTCTGAAATAATAGTGCATAAATAAACTTCCACTTATATAACACGTGCTCGAAATAATTTCAAAAATCTAGTAGCCAAAAAAAAATTTTGATTGCCAACACCCTCTCCTCCCCCCCAAAAGTTCAGAAAGTGAAGTTGATATTGTTAAAGAAAAAAAACATTCTTGTTTTAATGAAACAGTAGTAAGGAAGATATAATTTTCATACGAATGTTATATATGCTGTATACTTTTTCTTTCCTTTTGTTTTACGCATATGGTTTTAAAAAACAATATAACATTGTAAGCCCTATATATAAGTCCTTAAAAGGGTTTACATATATATATTTTTTCTTTATGTTTCATGTTATTAATATTCTTAATAAACATTAAGTTCTTATGTGGAACTAAAGAAAGTTATTTGCTTTGAATTGGTTTTGGAATGTAACTCTCTTTTTTGTATTGACTCTGGGTCTCATATAACATGGTTTCACACAACACTGTTTTTCAGGAACTTATCTACCATGTTATAGGAGGGTACCTGTATTAGTAATTCAATTTCTTACAATCTGAACTGCACACACACACTCACTCTCTCTTACATGTATTAACACATGTTTATATACAATATATATATATATATATATA
>AYEL01082948.1:0-14085 GCA_000484575.1 Olivierus martensii | reverse complement strand
TTGGTAGAATTCTCAAATATTTAAATTTTTTATTGTTTTGTATGTAAAACATCCTATTAATTATATGACATTCATTCATTTTTCAACATTGAATAATAATAAATCAAATATAGAACTTTGAAGATCATCTTTGTCGGTCAGTCGAAAGAGTGAAATATGAACAGTATATATTCTTCGTTAAACTTCAAATAAAATGTATATAGAATGCCAAATCATTAAAAGCATTTTCTAAGTGGATTTTACTTTTTCGAATAAGATATTTTGGATTTAAACTATTCAGCTTTATTTTAATCAAATAACAGAATGCAGTACTCCACAAGTAAAAGCAGTTTTCACAGACTTTTTGTCACGTGATTTATTCAGATACTAGTCAGATTGATCTGAATTGCCGAATGCGCCTATTATATCAAGCTTTCATAACACTTAATCAATTAAAGTATGTTTCGAATTTTCAAAAACATTGAATATTTATTAAGAAAATAGTATGTAGTACGAAGAAAATTTTGAAGTTTTCTGTTGATATATCACCATCGATCCTTGTACTGTATTTCATTCACCATTCTTTATAAAATTTTATGCACTTTAAGTTTCCTACATACAAAAATAATTGATTTTTTTCAGATTAGAGTTGCAAGCAACAATAATAATTTGGATTTCAGCTAGTTAATTTTGTTATTGTACATCCGTTTTTCTTTTATTATTCGGCACAGTTACTATACTTTATACATGACTTTAAATCTGTGACTATATTAATGATACAAAAATAAATCACCATCGGGAATCACTTATTTGTATTAGAAATTTTGTAGAATATTAATATGTTATTATTATCATTATAATAGAAATTTATTTTATTTAATTACAAAAAGATTGACGAAAACTTTTAATCAGTTTCCATATTTAAGAGAGAAATTAAAATTTATTTTGAGAGGGCGCTTTGAATTCGAGCAGAAGTTATAGAAGTTTCTAGATCTTTGTTCGATCATCGTTTGAATTAGAAATGGAAGTAGAAAACGATCAAGGAGTTCAACAAGCGATGAATAATGACAATCTAATTGATGTAACTCCTGAAAAAGATGGAGGAGTTCTTAAAAAGATTATTCGTGAAGGAACAGGAGAAGAAACTCCATCTTCAGGAGACAAAGTATTTGCTCATTATGTTGGAAAATTGTTGGATGGAACTGTTTTCGATAGCAGTAGAGAAAGAGATGCTCTTTTTGATTTTACTTTGGGAGAAGGTTTGTAATAATGTCAGTTAACAGATTTTCACATAGACAAATTAGTGACTTTGATATTTGATCAATGTATATTGTTCTAACATTTATAATAGAAAATGCTTAAAAATAATTCAAAAATGTTTTGTTTGTATCATAAATCATATAATGTAATTATAGAATTCCTTTAAATTTGACAGATTTTAATGAAAAAATTAAATTTTATAAAATTTGATTACTAAAATCGAAAATAAAATTTGAATGTTGAAATCAATATAGTTCGAAAATGTTTTATTTAGCATTTTGAATTATTTTGACTTAATATGGTAAATTTATTTTAAATAAAAAATAATGATAAAACTAATAGAATAATAATATATAAGATGGAGTAATTTGTGAGACCAATATATATAATTCATTCAAAGGGACTAAGGCAGATATTTAATCAGAAATTTTTATTTTAGCCTATATAAAAATACATTCGTATTGTTTTGGACTATCCTTCATCAGTATTTGGAATAATGAGCTATTTGTCTGTTAATGGCATTATCATCATTTTGTTGCTGTTTGCATTTATGCTTGAATATAAATCATGTGAGTATGAACAGATTAATATGTAATTTTAGTAAAACAACCCTTTATCTCCTCATGAAAATAATTCAGATTAATGTGTAATCTGAATAAATTTCCAAAAAGAAGGTAAGGTATCTGTTGCTACAATGTCAGATTTTTCTAATCCTTTTTTTAAATTAAGGATTAATCTCATACTAAAAATATGAATTGATGTCTTTTGTGTTCAGTTTATATCCGTATATAATAATACTTTTATGAAGGTAACTATTGGCTAGGCTATCTTTTAAAAGTAAAAAGTTCTTTTTTTATTTTTCAATTAACTACCAAGTACACCCTCTATTTTTAAGTCATGGAGATTAAATTAATATTAAACACTACACGAAAAAAAGAGAGTACAAGTATGATCTGTGTGTTCAAAAAAAAATTTGTTCAATGTTTTCAATGGAACTATTTATATTGACACAAAGCTCATCCATTCTATAACAAATTTAGTTCAACTTATGTCTCCAATGATATCTTCATGAATCACTTTTTCAGTTTTTGTTTGTTTAGTGTGTGGTGTACATATTTTTTGAATGTAAAGTCACAGTTTTCAGTTTAGTTTTTTGGTGTTTTAATTTTTTATTGTATTTTGTAATGGAAGATGAAAAAATTGAGTTAGTGAGACAAAATGCAGTTTTGTATGACTTATATCAGTTGTTCAGTCTTTCCTTTCTCCCCATGTGATAATATAAATGGAAAAGCTATTTCTTCAGGTTCATGTTATGCTTGTTTCATGCTCTTCACACTACTGTATAAATAGACTCTTAAACTTGCCTCTGTAGAGTTATTTTTTATAATTTAACTCGATTCATCACAGAAATGATGTTTAATTATTAAAGACAGTGTTATTTGAGCATAAAAAGGAATTACATTCCAAAAGCTAACAAAAATACAAAGATTCTCTTGTTTTTTTTAGAAAAAGATATTTCATATCACATTTACTAAAAGAAATCAACAATGTGAAAAAGATGATAAAAAAAATTGCTCATAAATATCTAATTCTTTACAAGTGAAATTAAAAATAATTAATTTCAGTGTGTCAAGTGATACATTGAAATATAAAGAACAATTTGGCAGTAATGTATATTTCAGGAGAATAATTTTTAATACAGGTATCCCTCCTATAACACTTTCACTCTAACACGATTTGAAAATTGCAGAAATCCTTATAACACTGTACTTCTAACAACACGGTTCTTACTTAATACATTTAGAAAATTATATTTACTCTCCTACAACACAAAACATTTTCATTAATTTCTGTAAATCCATATCAGGGACACACAATACACACACAAAATGTAATCATTGGGAAATATTTTGCTAAAATTAGTCATAAATGCAATTTTGCTAGTTTTCCATGAGAGGGATGATATGCAGTCTATTTTTGATTTTTATTTGAAATTGAGTTAATTGGTGACCATAAAATATTTTGTGTTCCAAATGTTCAGTTCTTTGATAAAAAATAAGTTTTTATTCTTCGATAGAGGAATATGAAAGAGCAGAAAAACTTTTTTATTTATAAATTTTTTAGGTATATGTTAAGGAATGATTGTTTTCTAGTGGGTTGCAGTGGGTTAGATTACAGATTTTGTAAAGAGAGCAGAAGATACACAAACTTTAAATGCATGAAAAAGTTCAGAAAGTGAAGTTGATATTGTTAAAGAAAAAAAACATTCTTGTTTTAATGAAACAGTAGTAAGGAAGATATAATTTTCATATGAATGTTATATATGCTGTATACTTTTTCTTTCCTTTTGTTTTACGCATATGGTTTTAAAAAACAATATAACATTGTAAGCCCTATATATAAGTCCTTAAAAGGGTTTACATATATATATTTTTTCTTTATGTTTCATGTTATTAATATTCTTAATAAACATTAAGTTCTTATGTGGAACTAAAGAAAGTTATTTGCTTTGAATTGGTTTTGGAATGTAACTCTCTTTTTTGTATTGACTCTGGGTCTCATATAACATGGTTTCACACAACACTGTTTTTCAGGAACTTATCTACCATGTTATAGGAGGGTACCTGTATTAGTAATTCAATTTCTTACAATCTGAACTGCACACACACACTCACTCTCTCTTACATGTATTAACACATGTTTATATACAATATATATATATATATATATATATAGTATATAAACACACTACACACTATCCTGGATTCCAAAGACACTGGTTTCACTCCAAACCAGGATCTTTGGAATTACAATATTTGTTAGCATATATGATGGATTTTCTGTCTATGCTGAGGGTATACTATAGTGCTCAGGTGACATGAAAAGTGAAATCTCTAACTGCTCTTATATATCCAAAATTAATAGATGTAAATATAATCAATTTAATTTGTCAGATATACAGGTAGTCCTCGACTTATGATGGGGTTCAAATTCCACTGTTGTAAGCCGAATTTGATCAAAAATTTGAAATGCCCAAAATTTATGGATTTTTCACAATTAAATTTTTTCTAGGACACTATACATTATCTTTATAAACATAAAGAATACAAAATTACAAGAACCAGACTAAAAAAACACTAACATTTTAAGAAAAAAATTAAAAACTACACATTTTGGTCATTTTCTATTGTGCTTTGGTTACTTTCACTCTAAATAACTTGTAAACTATGATAGACAGACATAAACAATAAGCAATAATAATGTTCAGTAAGAAAAATTGTTTTTAGATCAATAAATAGTTCTGCTATAGCTCTTGTGTTTCCCTAGTAATAGAGATGAAAAGATAAGAGTTAAAAAATTTTAGGATTTTTAAATTTGTTTTTGCAATATCTTGAGAACTAAACATGTTAGACAAACAGTTTTGTTGCTTACTGTTGTTTCCCTAGTAATAGAGATGAAAAGATAAGAGTTAAAAAATTTTAGGATTTTTAAATTCGTTTTTGCAATATCTTGAGAACTAAACATGTTAGACATAAACAGTTTTGTTGCTTACTATTTCCCCTTTTGAGAGCTCTACAAGAATTATAACTAAATTTCAATTTGGATTTTTAAATTTTCAAGAAATAGACATTACAAATTTACATTATGTGGTTGATGGGTTGGCTGCTGGCATGACATTATTCACAAATCCATCTCTGGTTCCATGGAGCCACTATTGATTTTTTCCATACAAATATCTTTAAAAATCACCTTCCATCTTATAAGCCAAAAGTGATAATACAACAAATGCAAATTGGAGAAGTGACAAAATGTAGTTAATGGATATTTTGTATTATTAAAATGGATATTATAACAGGTAGTCAGTACACTTTTCAGTAATTCAGCTATTATTGGCGTAACATTAACATCATCATCATTAGCATTTTTATTTCATCCACTACTGGATATATATGTCTTTTCCATTGCCTTGATTGCTACTTTATCATTCTCTTTGTCCATCAGTTATTAACATATCTTGCTACTTGTCTAATGTCACTTACTGCTTATGACTACTACATGTATGTCTTCTATGTTCCCTCCTAATGAATCCATGTATCTTTCCATACTTCTTTGGGTTATTACCAATTTCTGCTGCTTCATTTTCTTTATAAGGGTTCTTATTTCACAGCCATACATCATTACTGGTTGTATGCATATGTTGGAGCATTTTCTTTTGAGGCATATTGATATCCCTATTATTCCTTAGGACAGTGGTTCCCAGAGTGTGTGCCACAATGCCCTGGGAAGCTGTGGCTTCCTCACAGGGGTACCAGAAAATATAAAATTTTCATAATTTTATATTTGTTAGAATTTCTAATACATTTCTGATAATTAGTGCCCTATTTCAAATTCTACCAAATACAGATTTGTTAGAATTTGAGATAGGGTGCCTTGGGAAAACATTCAGCAAGGATGCCAAAAATCAAAAAAGTTTGAGAACCACTGCCTTAGGAAGTTATAGTATTGGCCATATACACGCATCACATCTGCATCCTCATATTAAATTTCTCAAAATAAGTATTGTGATTACTTATTCTAAGTTCTGTTCTTCCACTCTTTCAATTGTCCTGTCTTCTATCATCACTGATTATAGGTTTACTTCTGTATTGAATATTACTTTTGTCTTCTCATAATTCATTTGCAGTCCTATTTTCTCATTTTCTATCTTGAGGTCACTTAGCATTTTATGTAGTTCATCCAGTATTTAAGCAAACAGTACTGCATTGTCTGCAAATATCAGGTGGTTGAGATATTCTCCATTGATATTTATTCCTTTGTGTTCCCATCCATTTATTTGTCAGAATATTTCTTCTTAACAGACTGTGAACAGTTTTGATAAGATGCTGTCTCTTGACAAACTCCTCACTGGATTTTTATTTTCTTATTATCTTTGTATAATTGTATTATGGCTGTTGCTTCCTCATAGATGACATACAGTAGTTCTATGTACTGGTGATCTATTCTCTGATTATTTAGTGCCGTTAGTATTGCCCCTGTAGATACTGAGTTGAATTATTTCTTGCAGTCTATGAATGCCATACAGAATACTACATATGTATGAATGCCATACATATATAGTATTCTTTATATTTTTCTTTCACTTGGTTGACTGTGTGTGTATGATCCATTGTTGAATAGCTTTTTTGAAATCCAGCTTGTTCTCTTGGTTAGTTAAAATCATCTTTTTAATAGCTTGTTCCAATCTTCTTGTGAGGATGATCATGAACAATGCTCGAAATAATTTCAAAAATCCAGTTGCCAAAAAAAATTCTGATCGCCAATCTCCACTCCTTCCCCCAAAAAAAAACACTTGCATAAATTCACCAGCAAATACGTTTTTCACAACAGGATTGGGGAAGTACCACGTGGTATGAGAGTTGTGCTTTTCACAATGACCACGTCGAAAGTATGACATCATATTTGGTTTTTCACAACAGGATTGGGGAAGTACCACGTGGTATGAGAGTTGTGCTTTTCACAACGACCACGTCGAAAATATGACATCATATTTACATTCAAACATTAATTTCAGGCAGCGAAATAAATACACGTCATTTCAATAAACAGTTACTAGACCATTCGCTAAAATATTTCAGAAGTTCACAAAATTCTCCACAACCACACATGATCACACGAAACAATGTGAATGGCAAACAATCTTCTTTCTTCTTCCTCTATCTTTCCGAAAATTCTTGAAATCAAAACAATGTGAATGGCAAACGATCTTCTTTCTTCTTCCTCTATCTTTCCGAAAATTCTTGAAATCAATTCTTGAAAATTTGAATTCTTAAAAACTAATTTATTTAGAAAACGTTTTTGCTTTTCGATAACTTTCCGAAAATTATCTGTGTTAACAAGTGAATCAATATGCACCTTGCAAATCTCGCTGGGGTACCAACAGTATTAAAAATCCAAGGGGAATTTCGACCCTCCCTTTATCTTATCCCCTAATTAAAGGCTCCTGAATTCATTGGTGAAGATTCTGTGAAGGACAAAAGCCCCATTCTCAAGTTATGAGGCTCCAAAGTTGGTGTTTGGACCCTCCCTTTATCTTATCCCCTAATTAAAGGCTCCTGAATTCATTGGTGAAGATCCTATGAAGGGGAAAAGCCCCATTCTCAAGTTATGAGGCTCCAAAGTCGGTGTTCGAAATCATGTTTCTTTATGATTTTCTGCAAAACTTTTATAGATAATCGGATATTTTAAACGATTTTAGACGTATCTTATTATTCCGAATCGAATGCAATCAATTTAAATAAGCTACGACTTACCTTTACGAAGTTATGTAATTTTTTTGCTTACGACGATATATCCGTTCCGAAACATGGCAGAATTCTCAAATATTTAAATTTTTTATTGTTTTGTATGTAAAACATCCTATTAATTATATTACATTTATTCTTTTATTGTATGTGTATGTAAAACATTACATTCATTCATTTTTCAACATTGAATAATAATAAATCAAATATACAACTTTGAAGATCATCTTTGTCGGTCAGTCGAAAGAGTGAAATATGAACAGTATATATTCTTCGTTAAACTTCAAATAAAATGTATATAGAATGCCAAATCATTAAAAGCATTTTCTAAGTGGATTTTACTTTTCCGAATAAGATATTTTGGATTTAAACTATTCAGCTTTATTTTAATCAAATAACAGAATGCAGTACTCCACAAGTAAAAGCAGTTTTCTTTCAAACAAATCTCAAGTCCACACAACATGTGTTCATTTTTCACATTTCATTGGTTCACAGGCTTTTCGTCATGAATTGTTTTAATTAACGTATTGTCTAGTTAACATCTAGGACCTTTTCTTTATCTGCATAGAATAGCCCAAAGTTTTCCAATGGTTAAATAACTTATTTAACTTGTAAAAATTCTTAGTTTTTTTATAATTAATTGTTATATACAGTATGAAGTTTTAACAACTCATGACGTAAAACTAATGAACCAATGAAATGTGAAAAATAAACATGTGTTGTGTGGACTTGAGATTTGTTTGAAAGAAAACTGCTTTTACTTGTGGAGTACTGTACTGCATTCTGTTATTTGATTAAAATAAAGCTGAATAGTTTAAATCCAAAATATCTTATTCGGAAAAGTAAAATCCACTTGGATAATGCTTTTAATGATTTGGCATTCTATACAGGGTGCGCCAGCTAAATCCGGAAAAATATAAAGCAAAAGTAGAAAATTACATCCTTAAACTAAAAATTATGTCTTGATTTAGAGTTGAACAAAGACCTTTGGGTATCCATCCTGATGTTTTAACTAATTAGACTACCACCAGCAGATTATCATTTCAGAAAGCTTATAAACTAACCAATTTGGAATAATTATCAGACCATGTCAATACCAGTGCTCCCTAACAGAATAATTACTTAGTCCGAGCTCCGAAACAAATTCAGGCAGACAGAAGTATTATTATTATAAGACAATTACTCTAAATTGTTTAGTATATAAGTTTTCCAAAATGATAATTTATCAGTTACATTGGTAATCTAACTGATTAAAGCATTGGGATGGATATCTGAATATCCCAGTTTGATTTCAGGTCAAGACAAGGCTTTTTTATTTCAGGAATTTAGTCAAAAATTGAAGTTTAATTATTAAATAATAAATGGCATTACTTTAGCCCAAGTTTAAATAAATTATTATTAATCTAACAAATGATGGCACTGTTTGATTTCAGGTCAAGACAAGGCTTTTTTATTTCAGGAATTTAGTCAAAAATTGAAGTTCAATTATTAAATAATAAATGGCATTACTTTAGCCCAAATTTAAATAAATTATTATTAATCTAACAAATGATGGCACTTTAGTGTAAATTAAAAATTATTATTAAAAATACAATTAATTCCAAAATAATACACTAGGGGTAAATTTGGCTGCTTTGGATTACCTGATTAATATCCCCTAGTTAGGTTGGTTTATGTCATAGGATTAGTATATCTTATTAAATCAATCTTGAGAATCTTGAATTCCCAGTACTTCTTAAATTTACCTATACTGAATCACAGGACTGGAAATCTACTTATTAAACAAATCAAAAAAATATATTTAATTTAACCAGATCTATCAGAGACATTGTAGCATGATTCATTTGTTGGTAAAGAATGACAATTCAAAGTTAATTGTATTTTTTGTTATTAAATTGAAAAATTAAACTGTATATATATTTTTAATACTAGCATTTATATATTAAACTGATTATTGAGATGTATAATTATATTTTATTAATAATTTACAGTAAGAAAATTAAAAAAATGGAAAATTTTTTGAAATAACTTACTTAATTTGATTTCAATTGAAGAATTTGCTGAACACACATATGCATCTAAAACACCTCTTGAAAGTGACATTCCTTCAGCTTAAAAAACATTATTATATTTCAATTTTAAATCAATAAAATTTTCCTATGATAGCAATAATAAAAAAATTCTTAATTAAAAAGTATATAGAACAAAATATCAGATACAGATAGGCCTCGATTAGTGCGAGTTTGAATAATGTGATATTCGATTAGTGCGACTTGTTAGTAAAACCGAACAAGGAGCAGTCCAAGAACAGTCACTTGGCTTTGAAAGGGTGAAACACCAGAAAGATGGGCTTTTTGCCATTAGCTATTTAACATTACTGTACTATTATTCAGCTTTATTATCGTATACATATAGTATAGTACATAATTTTCTCTTTTAAAAAGTATCGAAATGGATAAAAGGAAAAACACTTTTGATGATAAAACAAGAAACGAAAAAAGAAGGGGTTAGTTATTACGCTAGAGCAAAAAATGGATGTGATTGAGCGACATAAAAGAGGCGCTCAACTTCCGCTTTCGATTTGGTGGTTGGTTTGATAATGGTATGAGACGCAATTCCTGATAAGTTATTAATTTAGATGATGAACAACGATGTAAAAAATATGAAAATAAATATTTCTTAAACAGTTAGTATTGTGGTTATTCATCGTGAGGTTGGCTAATGGTCGGAATCTCATAAAGCAAGAACCAATTACTATATTTTACATATAGTTAATACTTCGAATAGTGCGAGAAATTCGTGGAATCCATCATTCGTCGAGTCTACCTGAATAGATCAATCCTGATTTATGAGATCAAATTTTGAGTAAACATAATTTGTACCAAAATGTGATTTACAAGCTTTACCCTGCTTTTTATACGAAATTTAAAACAAACTAGTAAACCCATTGCAGCTATGCCAACAATAAAAGAATATGATCGACCAATGAATATGATCGATGAATGATTTTATAATTTAATGCAATTATTAAGCAAAATTTCTTTATTATTAACAAAGTTTGTCTTATTAATAAAGAACATATTTCTTTATAAAAATTAATTACAGAATTTTCAGGATAACTGTAAAGTACAAATTATAAATTATCTGAAGCACTTGCTGATGATGCTGCAATATATAATTAACTGTGAGATAATACATTTTTTCTAAATAAATTCCAACTGAATTCAAAGATTTGTCTTGAATCTTAATTATTTGATTCTATATGCTGATTCCACTGGTAACTTCCTCGCTATTCAAATGGAAAATCATGATTACTTAAGTCATTCTGAGAATTAAAGCATGTTCACACTTTTGGCACATATTGCTTCATCTCATTCCAATCATTTTCTCAACGATTAATTTAGCACTCTTGGATAATCAGTCTGCTAATGTCTTATTTTTTAACAATGCTACAATTATTCTGATTTTATATCCAGTTAATTAGGAGTAATTCCAAAAGTTTCTATTGAATTTAATTAAAATACTCCACTGGGATTAAAGTGTTTTGCTAGGGGTGTTAAAAGATGTTGCTGGGCCCAGGAGAAAAATTTATGTGAAAAAATAATTTTAAAGTTATAAGGTTGGGACTCTAAACTTCAGCACCTTCCTTCTATGATTAATTAGCGCATAAAAAAATTGCAGGATGATGTTAGGCCCCCTTTGAATTCCGGGCCTGAGAATTTTACCCCATCATCATCCTCCTCTCGTTGGCCCTGCTATCGCAGCTCATTTGAAAGTGTATCTGCCTTGAGGCACACTTCCTGACTGCCATGAACACCATTCAATCTTTCTTTACGTCATTAGACATTCTATCTACTGGCAAATGATCGTACAGATTAAAAACAGGAAATTCAATTGTTTTTCTTGCTCAAAAATGTGATGTCAATACATAGTGGATCTAAAGTCGTTCAGATACATTACTATGGGTATAATTGCAATGATTATAAAGCCAACAATAATTGTACGAAACAAAAGAGATAATTTATAGATAGGTGAAAGTTCATAAAAGAATCAGAGGTGAAATTCGGTACACCTTTTCATATGAATCTTTAACACAATGGAATTGATGACTGTACATTAAATTACGGGTGGATAGGGTGGATTGTTAACTCTAATAAATAGTCATTATTATAGCAATATACTCGAATACATCACTGATTTTGACACGTAACTATAGATTGACAATCATCTTGACTAACTGAGAAATCGGATTTGTAGAAAAATTTAAGAATCAACATATTTTGGTATTTTGATTATAGGCATGAGTTGTCAATGAAAAAGACGGACTGTAATCAGATTGACTAACTGAGAAATCGGATTTGTAGAAAAATTTAAGAATCAACATATTTTGGTATTTCGATTATAGGCATGAGTTGTCAATGAAAAAGACGGACTGTAATCAGACTGATTGATGATCAACTACTCACTCACCACCTCTGAATTTCCCTAAAATCATTTGAAAAAATTATCCAGTGGTAAATAACAGGTTAGAAAGGGAATATTCTATTTTATTTTTGGGCGTGAGAAATATCGTCAGGTCACAAACATCGCTGACAAAAAAAAAACACACATTAAAATGGAAGATGTTTGTAAAATTTATTGATTTTTGTGTTATGTTAATTATTCTATATCCTCCTTATCTACTAATTAATGCATAATTGTTGTCTGAAAGATAAGATTTAATAACTAACAGAAAGCCCACATTTCAGGCAGACATATCGTGCCATCTACTGAATAAGTTATAAAATTATGCTATATTTGAATTTTTTAATTTTTTTAGAACGGGTATATTAAAAAAATATTTAATAGTCACAAACTCTAAGTTCAGCTTATAGAAACTCAAATCAAAAGGATTTATAAAGTTTCATTGTATAGTCTTCGAGCTATTTCAATGTGAAGTTGTACATGGCATTAATGAGGATAAACAAATTATTATATACCGTAGATTGACTGGTGTGTTTCAAAAGTGAAATAAAGTATGCTTTTTTAACATGGAGTGATTCATAAGGATGTCAACAACATCAGACACAGTATGCAAGTCCATTTCTCATAGATGAGTTATAAATTTTAAAATGTTTAATACTTGTCAAAATTTGTTTATTTTTTATTTTATCTAGAAGTAGCATATTCTATCAGATTTCAACGTATGGAATGATTGGCCATATGGAACTGCTTTCACTTTCCATCTACAGGAATCAAGATCAAATTCTATACTTCAAAATTTATACAAAAGGTTCTGAGTCAGCCATTGATCTCACAAGGGAACATCACACCCGATGTGTCTGGGACTTTGCCGATATTTTGTCATCTGAAAGAGCATAAATAGTAGATGAAGAATCGCCCCTATAATGGGGGCCACACTCTAGCGTTTTTGAGAAAATTCTTTTGAAATTTCAGAAATTTTTTGTTTTACTTAAATAGCGAACGCTCGGAAATTCGACTACGTGTTGTAGTAGCGTAGTGGCTACGTCAGGGTTCCGACAGTCTGAGGGTGTAGGTTCGATTCTCGGTACTTTCTGAATTTTTTTTTCTCTCTAAACTTTTGCACTTTTTAAAGTTTACATTATATTTGGATTTTTAACAATTATTTAACAATTTTCAGATAATTATTTCAAATGTTTTAAGCGATCTATGAAGAATGACGAGACTCATTTCAAAAATCGACAACTATGTAAATACAATGAAGATAGATATTTTGACTTAATTCTGATAGATATTACAATAAAATAAAGGCACAATTGATAGATTTATATTAAAACATTTTAAAATATTGCATTATATTACTGTTAACATAGAAGTTTTTTCATTAGATATACAATCATTATTATGATATTTATCATAAAAATATTGAAAATATAAAATATGTTGGCATGTTTAATTTGAAAAAAAAAATAGCTTTCCCTGTTAATACTGACCTAATAGATATCTTATCACTTATACTATCATTAATTAAGTTAGCCTCTTTTAATAGTTGACTACAGAAATGCATAGCATCAGTTTACTCTTGTTTATCATCCAAAATCAGACCAAAATCACTGGAAGAATATGGTTCCTCATCTATTATGAAATACTCTATGTATAACACTACTAACTTGTTGTCTTCTTAACACCTCTGTTCTTGCATAAAGGATAAGAAACAAAAGAAACAAAACTAGCAAATGCTGCTCATACAATACTGCTATCATATATTCTGCTCTTCATTGGCAAAGTCAGTACTGCACTAGCACTACTTTGTTCATTTATATTTTTGTATTTAACAAGATAATACGTAAAAAAAAAAACATATTTTTTACTTATTGTCAGGATAAATGCATCTTTTACGCAAATAATGTATAGTTATATTCCAGAATACACTTTATAATTATTGTGAAGAGTTATGTCCTACTATTGTATGTAATATTTGTAAATCGCTTAAAACATTTGAAATAATTATCTGAAAATTGTTAAATAATTGTTAAAAATCCAAATATAATGTAAACTTTAAAAAGTGCAAAAGTTTAGAGAG